>JAQFZX010000066.1:0-110619 GCA_034682405.1 Hydroisotoma schaefferi | reverse complement strand
TATTGTCTGGAGTGATCCTTGTTTTTTACTTTTAATGGCCGATTCACCTAAGTCCTTTTCCCTTTGGAATATTTTTTTAGCTATGACTTCCGTTCAGTACACTGCCAAAATTTTGAGCATGGTTATTTTGCTCTAATGTGTCTTCTGCATAACTTCTAGTAAGATTTACAAACGCCATAAAGAAATAAAGATCCTCGCCAAGTAATAATCTATTAAACTCAATTCCAAATTTCCTGGCTGCACCCCCAACGGTACTAATATACTGCAACCTGCCTGCAAAATCTAACGGGACTTTACTTGGAACCATGCTTCTTCCAAAACGTACTTACTACCAGTAGCTCTTACAGTCTCTGCCGTCGATATATACAACTATCGGCCAATACCTTATGCATATTATAGTGTATCAATGTCTAAAATAGCTCCATCGTATTCGTCGGGTACTTTCAACGCCTTCTAGCCCTTGCAAACACGTCCATGAAGCCCGGGTTCTATTTCTGGCCCACATCCGCCCACACAATATGCTGATGACTTTGGTAGAAAATGCGTCACACGAGAGAGGCGAACCTTCCCGAAATATGGGCAAGTATCTTGGGGAAAGCTTGTATCAAAGGCTTGGCTTATAAAACTGTACGCCGTTTGCCATACCCGTTGGAATACCCTCCAAGGTGGGAGTAAAGGGGTGAGAAGTTCATTGAGAGAAAGTTGCCGAGAATGCCCGGGTATTTATCTCCATATTGCAGACTTTTCCATAGTATACATCGACTATTGGGTAAGTGAACCTCTACTAACGACAATGTGGCATATAGCGCCGAATCTTTGCGTAGGCGGGCTTCACTCTTCTCCTACAACAACGTAAGGTAGGTAACTGAAGGGAAAGCTCGGAGTAACGCAGAAGGATACGTTTTTGGACTACTAGCTCTTTACATATTTTTTGGACTGTTACTGTCTTCCATATCTTGAGTATACTATAACTGTCTTATAAAGCGATGTTGGATGCGATAAGCCACAGTTGGTATCCCTGTACAAGGAGTCGAAATTAACGTCGTATCTAGATACAGGAGTGAGACTTCATCATACATGAACGGCACTGAACTTTCACTAGCTGGTTTCATATAAATTGCAAAAATAATGTATAAAGTCTGGACATGGATGTTTTAAGTTGGCGAAGATGGAAAAGCATCTCATGGCTAGGATCAAAACAGATCTGTTAGGTTGGTTACTTTCTCCAGGAACGGGTTTTCTGCTCATTCACTACTTGGTCTCTCTCTTGTAAGGTCCTTTTAGCTTAAGAAATTATTTAGACGCCGTGCCGTGAGCAAGAAAGTAGGTTGTCTATAGGATTTAGCACACGTACCTCTCTCGCCCCCATCATTGTGGTTCAAGAGTTGTTGACATATTTACACAAGATTTTTACACGAGGATAAATAAACAAAGGAAGATTTTCAGTATTTTCTGAAGTGGACACTGTTGGAACTAATTTTGTGACTTTCAAAGTTTGAGTGGAAGTTGACGTTATTCTTCAAACTCACAAAGCTTGGAGTTGTCCCGGATCTTTTAAAAGGTTTTACATTTTTGGCTTATAAGTTAGAATTAAGAAAACTAATTTAAATTAAATTAGCATATTATTTTTAAGAAGGTGATATAAGATAGAGCTAAGTAATATAATTAGGATAATCTTGTTAAAAAGGTCTTGCATGCCCTTCGAAACACGTAGCATCAAAGTTAAATATCAGAGTCGAAGGAAATGCTAATAAAATTTAGGTAATAGTTGAAAAGAATGTAAAATAAGCTCATATAATGCATGATCATCCTACAAGACTTCAGGTAAGCCAAGCCAACTTTCACTAGGAACAAAGAGTTTGGTTCAACCTGCCCCTTTTTGCCAAACCAACGTACGTACAGCTAGATATCTTTCTACAGGTTCCAGCTTGATTTATTTTCAGGATGGATTTTTTTAAACGTGATCCTAGGTTTTTACTACGTACGTAATATCAACAGTTATTCCCCGTTATAACAGCAATAAATAAATTAACTTGTAGCTTGTAACCCCTTAAATCCGGATTACATTTATTTAAGGTTATGTGCAGTAGAAACAATTACTAATTGACAAACCATTAATTCCTTTTTACTCTACTTGTACATTCGTACAGTATTAAAGCATCAATATTGCAATAATAAGGACATTATGATTCCATTTGTCCTAAAAGCTTTCTTCTTGATAATAGAAATACGTGTAAGGATGATAAAGTAGGATGACCTATAGAACGGAACACTGCATGCTTCAACAATCTATCTACGTAATAAGAATGTAAGGGAGTAACATGAAGAATGACGCAAATGCACTAATAGAAAGCGGGCAGTTCTCTTCAGGTTTGCAAATCGACAAAAGATAGAACTGTCTGCTTTACTTGTGCCTGTTGAACTCTTTGTATGTAATTGGACTAAATTCAAATAGAAAATAGGATTAGTTGAGACACGCAAAGTAAACTTTACTTCGTTCCAATTGATGGGAATCTCATGATACTTTTCCTATCCCAGTAAATTACATCCATTTGTACATTTATTATGCATTTTGACGTCGACATGAAATGTCTTACACAAATAAGCAAAGGAGAAGATGATTGTAAGAATGATTCATTAGTATTCAGAAAAACTTTTTCAGTACCTGTTTACTTAAATTAAAAGAAAACATGATGTATTATGATGCCTGTTAAGCCTTTTGAAATGCTTTGTCAAAAGAATAGAACCAAAACTTTCTTTCAGTGCAATCTAAAGAAAGGGCTGTCTTTCTGTTAAGACTTACAACTGTAAGATTGAAGGAAAGTCATAAAGTAGAATATTTAAAAAGTAATCAGCTTTATTTCCAGTACATTTCGGGCATTTATTTGAGTTAAAAGTTGAATACATTGAACCACGTTTGCTTTGCCAATAAAAGGAAAAATTACAAACTACCAAGCCTATCCCTTTTCGGTTGTCGGTTATCAAGCTATATGAATACTATGGAAGCAACCTTAGATATTACGGTCAGGTATCGATGCCGTAAATATAAAATTAGTTTGATAAAGTAATTGACGTATTGAAAAAATAGCTGTCTAATGATGACGTAAGACAATGACATCGATTTATTACGACTTTGTTACATATTCCTGTACCTGTCCTACTCACTGTTGGTTTACTTTTAAGCATAAAATAATGTAAAATCTAAAAAAACCCAATAAAAATTGGAAGGACGAAGGGTATCTATTTTAGTTTATCATATAAGTCAAATGTTTTGTAAGACTGTCGTCTTGTAAGGTGTTACTTGTCTATTAGTAGCAATGCTGCGGGTGCTAAGCATACTTTTCAAGTAAATATTTTCGATTACATATGTATTTACCTTACATTTTGTGTATGAGGGTTTATTTACATTCTATTTGATTGATATATCTGTCCCATACTCGTAAAGGGAAATTTATGAGGCACACAACTATCTACGTGTACGATCAAAAAAATAAGAAAGTAGATAGTTAACAAATTGAACATTCCAGAATGGCACAAACCAGCTTGTTGGCATCCTTTTATTATACCTTGATTGATGCATACCAACAGAATTGACATTTTTCTTACTTTCTCTTGTCACACATTAGATTTAGTTTCACCCCACATGCATAACTTCGCAGGGAGCATTCTTTCTACAGTATAAAGTATAATATACCAAATAAACCGACGTGCGACGAGGCAAACGGATAGCCACATAGTCAACTTTATACAAAGACCAGCCACGAAGGAATTTCTAATACGGTCATGCATGTTTTTAATGTTTGTGTGGGTGTTTTGGTTTGTGAATGCTGATGTCGCCCTTTTCTGAGAAAAATAGAATTGATGGTTCGTTCAGAAAGTAAATTGAGCATGAAAATATAAAGTTATTCATTGGATCTATTACTACGCTTCGCTAAGCATACAGAATCATAGCTCGGCTCGTTCGCTCCGTCTACTCTAGTATCTCGTAAAAATGGAGTACTTAACAAGGTTTTTTTAATCATCCGTATAGGAAAATACACGGAAAGGCGAAGGTATGTAGAGTAGCAGCCAGAGTAGATATGTTTTTTTAGAGAAGCAATCAATCCAGGTAAATTAGATTTACCGGTAAAATTACCGTTTAGAAAAGAGTAAAGTTGCAAAACTAGAGATTGAATACCCATTTAAGCGTTCATAGGAAACATACATTGTATGTGCCGTGAGTTTTAATTGCTCTTTCTAACGATTACTTTCACATGAATATTATAATCTCATCAGAATG
The DNA here is from genome assembly GCA_034682405.1 of Hydroisotoma schaefferi. Classification (NCBI taxonomy): domain Eukaryota; kingdom Metazoa; phylum Arthropoda; class Collembola; order Entomobryomorpha; family Isotomidae; genus Hydroisotoma; species Hydroisotoma schaefferi. The sequence goes on along the minus strand of JAQFZX010000066.1, from coordinate 106,340 downwards.
AATTTCATATTTGCAACATATATAAATATCAAACCGTGAAAATATGAGTGGACATTTTCTCGAAACTGAAATAAATACAGTTGACAGTTGCGTTTGTTTAAATGGCAAACACTTTTTTATTCGAAGAAATTGTTAAGTGAAGAAATGCTATATTTGGAGGAAAATAATATATCCAGAGAACTACTCAGTTTATTCAACTACACGACATATTTGTTTGTCTGCATGTACATTGTTATGAAAAACTGCGTTCTCATTCCCTGCGTATCTTAAATCCTTTCTTCCCTTTTCAAGCAGAAAGTTTAACCTTTAAAAGAAATAGTTTTGTATCTTTCACATTCATCATCAATCCTCACTACATTTTGTGTATATACTACTGCACTCCGGGGTAGTCATTCATACCTGTATGCAGAATTCTTCGTTTCATATCCTAAGCGAAAACTCAATAAAGTAATGCAGAGTAATACGAGTTTATTGCATGATATCTTAACAAGATAAGCGGGTTGGGTCGGTTTGACAAGATGAAAGTAATTGGACGCTCGAACAATTTCAGGGGCTGCTATAAGCTTTCAGAACGCTCAAAGCTTATGACATTCTCTGCAGGAAATATAGTCTTTAGGGATTTGTATATTAGCATTTAGTTACGATATCACTTTTTACACTAAGTTTGACCTCGTGTGTATCTTATACTCATACTTATACTTATCTTTACTCATTCTTCCTTATTGACTTTTACGTAGGCGGATGTACAGAATTCTTCCCAGGCTTTACCATTCTTTCCTGTAAATTGCCACCTGTGGAAACCATAGTCTCTCGGGACAACGAGGGCTTATTATTAGTAGCAAGGACGGAAGCCAACCAAGCTTAGCCCAACCAGTCGAGAAATACATTATTCTTGATCAATCTTTTAGCGAAAAAAGGCTTAGTATTCACCCCCGCTGCTACCTGGCTAATACTACCTCGCTGGTGGATTATTCCTCCTCAACCTGTCAAAACTCTTATGATGGTCTTCCCTTCCTCAATGCTGATATCAGCCTGTAGAAAACTTCCTACTTTTACGCTAAAAATGAAAAGTTTTTCTAGAAGAAGGCAAAGCACAAATATGGCGAATATGATGTTCATCGTTTTGGCATATCTCACTTGCATCATGGCCTGGCCAGCAGCATCAATTCCCCTTTCTAAGACTTATAAAGCCCAGCAACCATACTATACGTCCTATTATGGACTTGCTGATGATTCTGATGTTGGAGATCAACAAGGGTACGCTAATAACTGGGAAATGGCTCAAGAACCTGCGGCTGAGGAACCCTCTGTAAATGACTTCTATGACCAACCACTGATGGACTTGGAGGTGAGTGAATTTTATGATGGGATGTTTATTTCATAGAAATTAAGTTCAGTTAATTAAGGTTTAGAAGCAGTTGTTTGGTGTTATTTGTGTAAGACTAGTGTCGTTTGCACTAAACGAAGAATAGCACATAAATAAAGGCAAAACAATAAAACACAATAAAGTACAGAGAAACTTACATAGCTGTACTATACTACTGTATAAAAGCAGGCCATTTGGTTTCAAAGTAATATAGATTTTTCACTAAGACGTTTTATAAGTAAACGCCTAAAAAGTTTAGACCATGAAAAATGCATTTCAGCTTTGAACACTCAAACTGACTTACAAACGGATCTTTGAAGGAATTAAAGTGGAGGAGTGTGCCTTTGAATAACGCCTACACATGAGACTAACGACATTACACGCACATGCCGTTTTAGATATTTCAGTTGTGAATTCCCGTAGGATTTCAAATCGGTCTTGCTGTAGGTTGTAACTAATATTGAACAAAAACGTTTGAGTGCTTTTTGAATACTTAAAGTACTTAAATTGATAACGCAGGAAAGAAAGTGAATAGTCTAGTAACAACATATTTATAAAATACTACAGCAGTTGAATATAAAATTGGAAAACCAATGACAAAGAATGATTCAAAACAGAATGAAAACGCTCTGTATGCATACAAACAGATTGGAGTCAATATTTTGTTTAGATAATTTATCGAAAATAATTTTCAAATTGAATAAAAAAGCTGCTTAAAAATTTACCTGAATAGATTGAAATCAGAAGCAGATAACATATTTATTTAGCTAATAATTCTGCACTGCATCCGCTTCCTAAGACTATTGTTCTAAAAATACCAAATATGCCTTTGAAGATACACTAATTAAAACTCTACAATTAAAATTCTAGGAGCTGACAAATTTATTCGAAATGTATGAAAACCCTTCACCAATTTGGGGTCAGATTATAAATGAAAAGCCAGAAACAGAACTCGAAGAATTAAAAGCGGAAGAACGTAAACTCGAGGAGATCGAGCGAGAACGCCAATTAGCGAACGCGTTCAGGTACGATCGCTACGAAAAACGAGATTCCTTACGGTCAAGTATGCAAAACAGAAAGGACGAAGTAGCGGCATCTCCCACGCCTGCAGCAGCACAAGCTGGACATCCCCAGGACAAAATCTTGGTAACTCCGACGGCGACGGAATCTGCCCATAATACCATCGTCTACACAACAACCAAACGATCCACAACAACCGTCTCTCCATTAAAGTTTAAAGTTCAACCCGGCCAGAAAGAAGTTCCACTACTAAGACCACCAAACAGGCCTAAGGCTGAGGCAACGGCTGGAGATGCTTCTAACTCGAATGAAGAAGATGAACCGGTTATTACTGTGGCTCAACGATCGTCGGCTGGAGAAAAACCTTCGGCATATGACACCCTGAGAAAGTATCTATCCCTTGAGGATGCTTTGAAAAAGGTACACTTACTGCATCTTTAAATTCCACGATTCTACTTAAAATGCTATAAAACCTTGAAAAACAGGAATTGTTAAGTACATCTATGAGATTTAATCTCTTGCTTATTTTGATGGATGATAAACAAGGGTTTTTGTTGCGCAGACCAGGGTCCATATTTACTTGTAGCAATAAATACCAAATACTCTGAATTGATTGATCATATTTTGAGAAGATAGGCTTGAATTTACCTATTTGTAGGAGGATTTACAAGAGGTTAGCTTGGCCAGGATGGATAATCCGGTAGAAAGTTTTACCTTGGCGAAAAGGGAAAGAGATTTTCTAAAGAAAGAGATTCATCACCTTATTCCATTTGCCGATTGGCTGGCCCATCAGTGAGTTGGTCTTATCATGGATAAAGTTTGAAAATGTTGGTTAACTGAATGAGTGTTAACTAACTTTTGGATTTGAAGAAGGAACAGCAACCCTGCTTTAAGTACATGAACTCTTATCCTAAATTCCGAGTTAAACTAACCATATCTAAATTCAATTTAACGTTGGATGCAATGTAAAATAAAGATAACGTTAATTTGACTTACTGAGCATTAAATATATTATAAAAGTATTTATACCTTGATTTTTCGGTATCAGAATTTAAAGTTATTATTATTTTCACAAATAAGAGTATAGTTCATAAAGAAACTCTGAGAAGATTTATAAATAATGCCTCGAGCGGTATAATTCCACAAAAACAAGTAAGGCATATTATTTTACATTTGACGTTATAAATCAAACTGATGAATAAATAACGTTCACCCCATGCATTAAGAAAGGTTACTCTTACTTTAGGTGTTGTTATTACATTAACTTTTTAATGTTTAATGAGCCAAATTTTTCTCCACCTGTAAAAGAGTAGAGAAAGCAAACAACCGGTTAGTTCCTGTTACAAGCCATTGTACGCCCACACAATTTCCAGCTCCTAATTTTTTACTCTCGCCTCCGTACACAGCTTCATGCATTGCCAATCCAAAAGCTTGAAATGGAACGCTAAGCAAAATTTTTGCTGGCAATGGCAGTATAGGATTTCGAGTTGTTGAAAATTCCCAGGAGTAGCCTTTAAGTTAGTTAGAGTGGGCGTCAGCGACAGACACATATCTTCGGCCGTTTTAAAACTCGTCGTGCAGGGTCTATTTTCTTTGAAACTCCAATGTAGCACTTGTATAGAATATAAAGTAATAAAGTACGTGCTGCCTCAAATCTACTTTCCGAAAAGGTGAAAGTTGACACTGTCAACCGAGCCTTCAGTATTATATGTTGAGAGAGGGTAAGCAAGATTTCGCTTAACGAAGTAAACTCCGTCTTGGGTACCCTTAAAGGTAAGGACGTGGTAACAAAGTAGTGAAAAAGCAGTAAATGAATGTGCAGCTATTGTGGCAATGATAGACATTGGGATAAGTTCAAAGGTCAGCTATTGCAAAAAATGTAATCCTCCTTTCCTCTCATATCTACTTCCTCATCACTACGTTTTCATGAAGTACTTTGTAGAAAATGTGCTTTGCCATATTTCTGATTAATTCTTAATAGCTACTTATCGTCGAAACGTTGAAGCGGTAGGGTCCGGTTGGTTTCCAAGCTTTTAAACGTAGGAAAAATGGCTTGTTTTACACCGTATTATCTTGAATACAAGCGTCCCTCTCTAATAGCGGCCCCCTCTGATCATTAGCCCCTCGTTAATTAACTATTAATAGCCCCATAAACCTTATTTAATTATATGTTAATGTTTCTAGTGGCCGGGGCTTATATTAGAGAAAATACGGTAGGACCTAATATTTTATTAGCAAGCTTTAAGGCCACTCTACGGGTTCACACCCATGGCAGCAGTAGTACATAATAAGGTTCCGTCTAAAATTTCATCACAATCTTACGTTTGAAGTAATGAAACGCTACTACGGCACCGAAAACTCGATTAGGTATGCACAGTAGCTCCAGTAAGCTGTCTTACCACCCACGCAAAGTAAACAAGTCTCCAAGTTTACTAGAATGCAATTAGATTGTAAATGTGTTTCAGTTTTTGTATTGCAATTATTTCGTCTGCAGTTAAGGACTCTCTCCGGTCCTTCCTTGTGTACACACTCTGACTAGGTCAATAGTAACGTCTTGAGTGGTTTCGACAGATATAGACTGAACCACTTAAAGTTCTTGTTCTATGTATCACTAAAGTATATTGGATTGTACTTACCCTCAAACGCAGCGAACCTTTTCTTTTTCTCCTTGTTTTAATTTCAAAGAAAAGTCCGTAGGGGATTCCGATGGGTTATGTGTGTGGGCTCAAGCTCTCTTCAACCCATCCCAACCCACTTAGTTTTAAATTACCAGAAAGCATAGCGCTTTTCCTCAGTATGACATTAAAATTTTGTAGCTAGTGGTTAGTGCTTGATTAATGTTTGTACATGGATAAAGTTAGACGCATTAACTTTTAGTAATTTATTAGGTAGATGAGCACTTTCAATATCATGTTTCATGCATTTGATACATGCAAGGAATTATAATTTTATCCATAAATAAGCAGGTTACACCCTAAATCTTTTCCTCGTTTAGTAAAGTAAAGATTAAACTAGTCAATGTGGCAAAAAGGCTTTGCCAAAGTCCCTTTAGTGATATGTACGACAATTTGGCAAATATATAAGACGCCATAAATATATTTCATTGCGTACAAAGGCATAAAATTGGATAGTATCAAGTAGTTCATGGTGGGAAACTTGGAGACACATAAGTCCAACTAAAGCTAGGGCATGGATGTAATGCAAAAACCAATGTCTTCTGTCTGTCGCCAGCAAGTCAAGGAGTCTTAAGCACATTCATTTATTACTTTATGATTGGGTTTGCGGTTTAGGTTTTATGATTAGACACTGCGGTCGTCAGCCCTGTCTTGCTTGGTTTAGCTTAGTATATATGATGTAGTGGGTGATGAGATTATAAACCAGTTGACTTGGCAAAGACCCTTGTCAATTTACTGCATCCAATTTATGCTTCGGTCGCTTGTACTCCTGTTTAACATATCGCAAATGCTCTCTCAGCGGAATTTATACGCATTTAGTTCCTTTCGTAAAAGTTATATAGAAAATGTTTATTTTACTTTTCAGGAATCGGAAAAACGACGCGTCTCTGCCACTGCAAATAGAATACAAAAACGAGCTCCAAACTCTGGCAAAACTCAGCAAATCATCACGGATATTGACTCTCTCACTGGACAGCTAAGCAGTTTGAAGAAATCTATGAAATAAATAGTCCCCGTGACCTTTTCAGTTTAGAATACACAACAGTATTAATTTTTGTTGAATCTGGTTTTAATATCCAATTGGAAATTGGAAATTCTTTTCGGAAAAGGTTGATGATGTTTATGCAGAATTTCCAGGAAATAAAATTTTAAGCTGTTGTAAAATTTTTTTAATAGAAGATACCGAAACTGATCCGAATTTACTTTAAAAACCTGTATAACTTTTACTGCTACAGGAAGGAAATAGAAGGACTTGATTGTAAATGGGAAGCACAAAGAAAGCATTCTTTCTACCTGAGAAGACAAATACCTATCACAGAAAAACGTATTAAATCCTAGGGAAAAGTATTTAAAATCTGTTTGGAACCAGAAATTAACTGGATGGCTAGTCTGAAATATTTCTACTTATGGATAGGAAAGTTGTCTGCGTAGATATGTACATGTAATAATACTGCAAGTTAATCATGTACTTTTTGGCTATCTTAGATAGTTTGTCTAATTTGAATAGAATAGTAAATATTAAACGCAGATGAACTATACTGTTTTATAAGAATGGACAAATAGGGTGCATGCTGTAACCAGTAAAATTAATTGGCGATGAAAAAATTAATGGATAATGAGATGATAGCTCTAAATTTTATGATGTGAAATGATGCTTGGAAATCTACAAAATATTATACTAAATCTGAACAAAAACTTAAGAGTTAAATTGCGCAAACGACTGACCTATCAGTATAAACTAATTAAATAATGCGTTAAATAATCAAGTATATAAAGAGGCAGCATTAAAGAAGTAAAATTAACTTTATTGAATACTATTTATTGAAAGGAATATACAAATGCAGGTTATCATTTCTGGAGTGAAGCAGATGAAAAACAATGCGAACTTCTTTTACTTTTCTCTGTTTTTATGAACGAAACAGTTAGAATTTGTCCCTATCCTTCGGGTTAGGTTACTTAAGATAAAACTGACCCTTAAATTTGGGTTTTGTTACCAAGATTGAGTTGGAAAGTTGTGATAAAGGTTATCTCTATTTAATGTACAATAATTGTGATTATTTTTAAGGGAAGGGTTAGTTCCTTCAAACCTTGCAAAAACACAAAATGAATTAAATTAAAAAATATGCATGTTCGTAAATAATTTTAACTACTAGTAAGCTACTCTTTACTCATGTAGGAACTTCAGATGTCAAATCAAGATGGGAAAAGTTAGGGGAGCTGAATCAGTTTGTTAAATATTGCAGTACATACACAATATTTAACTATTGTAAGTTAATGATACGATTAGTGGTGCTTTTTATGCACACGATAAAAGTGTAGTCCAGAATAACCTTAAACTATAAGCAAACGATAACGATAAACTATACATAGGTAGGTTATGGCTGAAAAACATATCTGTCGCTCTATGATAGATATTTTTCCAGGATACATTTATCTGCAGCTTTGAATCTTTCGGCGTATCTGATTCCAGAAACTAACCAATAATTTTTGAAATGATGTTTCCAGCTTTATCAAGCAAACTGCTAAAATAGCCCTTCAAAAACTACTCATGTATTAAGCCAATGCATCGTTTTGTTATGAAATTAAACGGGGAGATACCCAAGACTTATCTAATTGTTAATTACTTTAGGTTGGAGTTTGAACCCATGTAACTTGAACTAAAGTTTAGTTCTGCGTAAAATAATAAATACCTTTACCACAGAAGGAACTTAATTATTGTTTGTTACTATATGTTTGCAATTAAAATGATATTATATTATTACACTGAGAAATATTTAATTATTAATCGACGTATGAATGTCAAGTTTTGTCCTTGGCTTCGCCACATGTAATCTTAGATGTTCGCAGCCTTCTTGTCTGGAACGTGTTTCAACTATATGTCCTCCTTCATTCCTTCTTCCCAACAGAGCATACATTTTTTTGTTTTTGAAACGAAATTATATCATCATCATCAAGAATATCCCAATTGCGAATCCTTCCATTTATAATGCTGATTGTAAACTCTGTCCTTTTGTTGCATCCCTGTTTTTGACAAACCCTGAGCATCCAATGTAGGTCAAAGTAATTTGATGATAACTTTTACTGTAATATAAAAGTGTAGCCCGTCTGGGATTTTTTAACCCAAATTGATTATTTTGATCAAACAAACAACCCTCTCACAAGCCATGTATTAAATTTAATTAAACTTTTCTATGTGTAAAAATGAGAGTCTCCAATTTAAATGCTAATTTTCCTAACTTGATATCCTACATTATACGGTTACACTAGAGACAGAATACCACATTTAGGCACTATTGTATTATGATATGAAAATAAAGAGGCATCATGTTGGAAAATAATCTTCACCAGTGTGAATTGTTGCCTTCCTTTTTCCTGATTGCAACTGACGCCTAGAAGCATCTTAAATAGTTTGACTTGTAATACTAAATCAGCTCGTACAAAAAGCAACCAGAAATGTGGTAAATAAAGGTTCATGTCAGTAGGTCAATGCTTCATTCTTTTGCGTCAGCAGTCAAGAGTCAAGAAGACGTCTGGACATACTAAAGTGAGATACTGATTAAGTTTCTGTATAACAGATGAAACACTGGATCCCAATTTAGGAAATTTATACAGTCCTATTTTACGATTTACATCAGTTGAATAAAGACAGGAAAAATTTAATTACCAACAACTCTTCTATTTTATATTCATGATCACACTTACAAATTACTTTTGCGTTAACTTATAGCGCTGGCTAAAGGAAAAATATGTAAAGATGTACTCCATAGGCTATTTTTTTCAAAAATTGACAACTAATCAGCAACTTTTGTATTGAAGCTTAGAGTTGTTTTTTGAATTGCATGAGTTGTGAGGGTTCTGACGAGACACAAATACTTACACTGCGGCTCTGCTTTCCATACTTCACTGTGTTTTGTTGCTCTGTTCTAAGGATACTCTTATCTTCAGAGTTGTACCAATTAATTTAAGCAGGAATGGACTGTAGATGAAAGGTCAAACAGCTATATGAGTTCGCATTCCCATCTAAAGTGCATGCTTATAATGAAGGATACATTTAAAAGGATGATTATGCAATTTGTATTACTTGCTTGTGCGTTTATCACTTTGTTATGCTCTGCTCAAATGTTCAACGATATTCGTAGTCTATCCATGCAAAAAGCTGGATGATGTGTCTTTTGTAACGATAATACTGGCATTATTTCGAATTCTTTCACAAACACACAAGTACAGTTAGTGAATCACTGAAATGAGCTTAGTGCGAAAAAACCACTGCTTGTTTATTAAATACTGGAACGGAATCTAAATTAATTACTGAAGATCGTTAATCGCCGTCTAAGTTGACTTTTGCATGAGGATAGAAACGCTTTAGCCTATTTTTTACATCTACTTTTTTTATTCACCCATCTGAAAAACTTTGGACCGTGACAACTGGAACATTATTTACTTAAATGACTCGCAATAAACAACATATTTAGTGACCTTGTAGTACATTTCTCAACTCTCAAGAGAAAGGTCAACTTTTTTAAACAGAGGGTTTGCAAAAGTTTCAAGTTGAAAGATGAAGGGTAAAAATGGCACAATCAAAACCCAAACATTAAAACCTGTTCTACCTGAAAAATGTCTTTGTGGTGCAGGTGAAAGTAGGGTTGATAAAAGTCAAACTTTTGACGAACGTAAAAGTAAAAGCAAAAGTTTCTTTTATCGAAGAAGGAAACGAGAGATTTTTATCATTTCTGGAGCAATTTTAGCCTATGTTGCATATATTCTGTTAACGCGTGAAGCCAGTCCTATTGTTGAAACAGCTTCGGGGAAGGTGATAGGAACGGTTGCAAAGTCTAGAATAGGAAAGCTTTACTATGAATACAAGGGCATACCGTACGGTGCTCCGCCAGTTGGAAATTTGCGCTTCGAGGTACCGTAATAGATTTATTTTTAAATATTTATTTTCATTTTATTTTCATTTTAAACATTGGCCACTCAGTTAGGAATTAATCTTAATTGATTGATTGATTTTTTTGTTGATTTTATTGACTTCTCGCCCCCTAGGGCTTTCACCCATGGAGCCAATTAATCTTAATTACTTTATTATTTCAGCCTCCTCAACCTCCAAGAAGTTGGGAAGGTGTTAAATCAGCAACTAAATTCGGTTCCCAATGCCTTCAAATTGACGTGATCACGAGCTTTATGCTGGGCTCTGAAGACTGTCTTTATCTTAATGTTTTTGTTCCAAAGGTCGTTAAACCGTTGTTTATGGATGCATTGCTATTCAGTTGCGTGTAAAATTGTTACAATTATTTTTAGAATGCCAGTGAAAGTGGAAAGCCACTACCAGTCATGTTTTGGATTTACGGAGGAGGATTTCAGTCAGGTATATTGGCATTAATTAATGCTCAAGCAGCTACTAATTAATTAAAATATTTATTTTATTTATGTGTTGTAACCACCTAACAATTATCACATCTTCATAGGTTCCTCGGACATATACAGACCTACTTACTTTATGTGAGTCTCAATAGATTTATCAGTGCGACTGAATAATGCTTTTCTTTCTATATTTACTCTAATGAATAATAATTTATAAGAAAGTAAATTAGTAACATAAATTTGAATACGGAATTAAATTATTTTTATTTTTTATATTAAAAGGGACTCTGATGTTATCGTCGTTAGCATAAACTATAGACTAGGCGCTATGGGTATAACAGTTTTATAAGCTTTAATTTACATTAGAACAAAATTTTTAACAAGGACAGAAGAAATGTTTGCGAATTATTATTAAAATTATGATTGACACTTTAGGATTTTTAAATTCCGGTGATCACCTTCTAAGAGGCAATCAGGGAATGAAGGATTTAGTAATGGGACTTAAATGGGTTCAGAACAATATCAGGAGCTTCGGCGGAGATGAAAAGTCTGTGACTATCTTCGGAGGTTAGTTAACACAGTTGCTTCATGCATAAACTAATAATTGGCATTTTACACACTTTCACAAACGTTGTTTGCATGCAAATTTTAGAATCTGCTGGAGGAGGAGCGGTTCATTTTCTAATGCTGTCTCCCCTTGCTAAAGGTCTGCATATTTTCTGTCCAATTATTTCCGACGATACTTAACATTTCCATTGAGTACGATGTCTACTGTCGGCTCAGATTTCATGGAGTTTAGTAACAATTGCAGTAGAACCCAAGCAAGCTTTGGCTAAATGTTTCAATTACTCTTTCAGGCTTATTTCATAGAGCAATCTCACAGTCAGGAAACGTGCTTAACGCCTACCTATATGCCCGATACCCAAGGGAACAAGCTGAAAATCTCGCCAAAAGGGTTAATTGCCCTACTGATACTTTACAAAGGTTGGTAGACTGTCTGAAGCACGTTGACGGGCGAGACATCGTCGCAGTTCATCGAGACATGGCTGTAAGTTATTTTATGAAATAATATTCCAAACGGAATATATCTCTGCAAATGCTAAATAATTCTTTCACGTTTTTGCGGGCGATGCTCCTTATCTAATATATTTTTACGTCCGATTTAGCTACCTCCACGACCATTACTGGCCAAGTATGCTCCATCAGTTGAAGCAGTTAATGATAAGCAAACATTTCTTCCTGCAGCACCAATCGAGATGCTCAAAAAAGGAGATTTCTTAAAGGTGCCCTGGATGACAGGAATCGATTCTCAAGAAGGCTTGCCATTTGGTACAGGTAAAGTATATAAAAAGATAACACAGCATAAAGACTGCTCCAATTTCCAACTCCCTAATAAAAAGTAGAAACTTGTGAAACTATGATGAGCTAAAATACTTAAATTGAACATTTTGTAGAAATTCTAGAACACGATTTCCTCATAAAGTGGGCAAATAGTGATTGGGATGATTTTATCAATAAAATAGTCTTTCTATCCCTTATGCCTGACCGACCTAAGGATACGCCTCGTCGAATCAAAGAGTTTTATTTAAACAACGCAACATTAGTAGATCCGAAGAAGAGTTTTAATGGATTTTGTGAAATCCAAGCAGCAAGGTTTTTTCTAGTACCTGCTCATAATACGGCCAAACTACACGTCAACCACGCACCAGTTTATCTATATTATTATGACTACCCGACAGAGTTTGGGTTTCTTAAATTAATGCATTCCCTTCGAGGGAAGTATTTACCCGTTGTGGAAACCGTCTATGAAGTTATTTGGCATTGGGTACAGAAAATACTGGGATTAGAGATCTACCGACGAGGTAAAAAGTGGCATTATTAGCTCATACGTTGAACCCACAGACTACTGTTTCTTTGCATTTAGGTGAAACCTATTTAGTCACGTTGCCATTAAAAACAAGTATTTGTATCAATTTGCAGGAACATCTCACGGGGAGGAAATGCTTTTGCAATTTGATTTCCCCTTCATTCCTGGAGCTCCAGTTGGATCTTCGGATTATGAGATGTCTAAGGATCTCATGCACTCTTGGGTTACTTTCGCGAAGGATCCGTAGGAATTTATTTTATAATGCCTAAACCTTGCTACACAACTGCTAAAGTTACTTTGTTATTTTATATGTTTCTAAATTGAAAGGAAGTTTTATTAAATTTCCAGGAGCAAACTAACTTTTCAAAAGCACAAGTGGCCACCATTGGAACGAACTGCTAAAACTTTCAAGTACATGGAAATTGCTCCTAACTCTCGAGGAATGATAGATGAGCCTTTTACTGCTCATGTTAAATTTTGGGATTCTTTAAATATTACTTGATCAAACAAATAGTGGTAGAAAACAATAGGAGGTATTTGAGTGCGAAAGATGGTTGGTTGATGGCAGTACTTTTGTTATATGTTATGCTCTTCATGTTAAATGATAATGGAATATTCTTTCACAACCTAATTTTTGTGCAATATCTGTAAAACCTAGTCCTCCCAAATACCACATTTGTACAATTAAATGCATTACTTTCACACAGAAAAGGGCGTAATGTAATACATTTTAAAGGCATTAAACAGTGTTGGAATCAATATAAAAGTAAAATAAATAATCTGGTATATTACAAATGAACAAGTGAGTAGATATATTCAATACATTGCGATTTATAATGGTCTACATGTAGAAGAATACCGTAAACCCTCCAAATACAGCTACGGTGCCTTTTAATTCTGGGGGAGGGGGGGGTTTACAGTCCATTTTATCGTACAATGCAATATGTAACTATTTGCAATGGATTACATCAAGTTTGAATGGCTATTGGTAACTATTTGAAATGGTAGTAAGGAGCTGCTATTAGATGGGGTCTTAGGATTAGAGTGTAAGGTAAAAAGATACCCAGGGAATGAATATGGACTCTTTCTCTCTTTCACTCAACAAATCCAAGTGAAAGCATACGTAGCAATGAGAGAATAATCGATAAGACCCACATGATCGTCATTCTCATTCCCTAATTTAGGAACACTACTCGCCTGTTGGCCCTTTTGGCTGGGTTTTATTTTATTTTACCAACGAAAATGAAGCATACACAAAACATTTAAACGTAAATTACAGTATTTAAATCTTTCAAACGATCCAATTTCAGGACTACGATATATTTCTCTAATCCGCTTAAATTGCTGAAGTTGTTCTTGTTGTAAGTATATTAAATTTATTAATAATTTTTTAAGTAAAATAAACAATATCTTAATATAAAAATGAATTATATTAGGAGCTGTTACGATGATAGGAATGTTTTATTTATACATAGCTAAAAAACTAATTAAAGGGAAGAATAAGCACGATACTTCAACTTATTGAAGGGTTGCGTACTTTATAACCTAAAACGTAATTTATCTGTGAGTAATTATTGCTTAGATAATGTACACATTTCCAAGGCAGAAAGTATTCCCGAAAACGGTCGATATTGACGAAGCACACAGCAATACTATTGACTTTTGACTGCTTGCCCGGTATCCTTCCATCGTTTCGCTGGTCATAGAACATTTCTAATTTAATTTAACGATCATGCAGTTAATCATAATTCAGAAGTATAGGTATGTAGCTGCTGTACTTAATACTTTGCTTTAACAGCTTATATTAAACTGAAGTAGTGCTCTCACAGAATAATAATAGCCTCACTCTCACCATCATGTAATAATATTCCATGACGAAAAACATGAAAAGTCCCACTCTTTATTAATTGCAATTGAAAGTTGTCGAACGTTAATTACTTTTAATTATATGGTTATTTTGTGAGTTAAATGTTTACTCAAATAATTCCAAACCTTTTCTCATTTTTACCACTAAATTAATGTGTTAACGATAGATCTCCTTTTTCTCATGCAAACTTACTGGCATGATCCCACATGTGCTGTACCGCAGCAAAGCGTATAAGACGGCAACGGGTTCTCTTCATTGCACTCTATAAAAACATGAAATCTACATGACCAATTATTTAAAAAATCTACAGAACAGAATACTACAGACAGAGTTTCATTTGGAGAACCTTTCTACTTGATAGTTCTAAGCTGTTTATCTGTTGTACATAATAGAAATAGAATAGAGAGAACAGAAGAATACAACAGGTTAGTAGATAGAATACGTCTCTATCTCTGAACAAAGTTACAAGAATTCACATCAACTGAACCATCATCTTTTGCTTCTTCATGCTTCTGAAACCACAAATGTCAAAGAGTATAGCTGTGCTTGATGAGGTTCTTATATAATGTCCAGTCCAGGGATAACAATTTAAAAAACCACTTAACGTTTCCATTCTATTGATTACTGCATTGCATGACTACACTAACCCTGACCGATACATATTAAAGTACGGGTTTCTACACAGTCAATTCTCTCCGTATTACTACTACTACTACTGGACAGTTTACCACTAATATGCCCTTCGCCAGTGGAGAACTAAGCATTGGTTTTAGTAAACGAAAAGGTCGTTTACGAAGAGCATCATCGAATCGATTTCATGTGGGATTCAGGTGTTCATTACAATGCATTAATAAGCCAGATCAAGTAACACATAGAAACAAACACAATTATTTAATATTAGAAATTATTTGAGAGCTGCATAATTCTCTATGCGTCCAATTATTTTATAGCATAATTGCATTCAAAATTAAGTCTAAAGTTCAGAGAGTTAAAAAAACAAATTAATCATCTATAAATATTGATTTATACTTTATACGTGTAAAATTCCATTTATTCCATTACAGACCGACTGACAATCTTACAGCTCTGCCTCTGCAGTTCTCTGGAAGAGAGTAGTGTATAGTTGCATGAAAACACGGTTGTTCCAAGATGGGAAAGAAAACTATTTTGTCAATCACTGCAATTTTTACAGCAGTCGTTATAAGGCAATATTTCAATATTAACCAGAGATTGACCCCAATTTTGGACACACATTGTGGAAAAATTCAAGGGATAATATCAACTTCAAGAGATGGGAGAGATTACGCTGAGTACTTAGGCATACCTTTCGCTAAGCCACCACTGGGAGACCTCCGCTACGAAGTAAGTTTAATGCGTCTCATTTCTGAATTTTGGTTTACTTTGTGCAAATTAATTCGGCATTTGAAGAAGTTTTGAGGTTTGATTGATTCATGGTAACACAGCCTCCAGAACCTGCAGATCCATGGGTGGGTATCCGTGACGTGACATCCTATGGCTACAAATGCCTTCAGATAGATCTTTTTGCAAACCGTGTTGAAGGAGATGAGGATTGTCTTACTTTAAATGTGCACACACCAGAAGTAAATGATTTTATTCCACAACCTCATGCATCTTATTATCATTTACTGTAAATATTCAAGAGCCAAGTAAAATGTTTTGTATTTAATTAATTTTTTTCGAACATTAAGGTCAGTTTTGGTTCTTCTGAAAAGGCAAAGCTTTTACCTGTGATGGTTTGGTTTCATGGAGGTCTCTTTATATTCGGGTATGCATAGATTTATTTACGGTTGTCTTATAGTAAGAATTTCTCAGATTTAAAAGGGTTGTGGAAATCATAGTTTCGTTTTCATGTTCTGCAGATCTAGTATGATGTACAGGGCCGACTATTTCTTAGATGAGGACGTTATCCTGGTGACTGTAAACTACAGATTAGCTTCCTTTGGTAAAAATTTTATTTAGCTTACTGTACCTCTGAAACATCTCGTTTATATGTTAGGAATTATAAGTGAATTAATTGCTTTACAGGTTTCTTAAACACGGGCGATTCAGTGGTCAGGTTTGTTAGCATTGTATTAGTACTCTGAATGTTACCAAAATCCACTTTTAAGCAAGCTTTTGTCTATTTGGTTTCTAGAGGGAACATGGGTCTAAAAGATCAAACTATGGCTTTACAGTGGGTCAAAAGGAACATTGAAGCGTTTGGAGGGGATCCTAATTTTGTGACTATCTTCGGCGAGTCTGCCGGTGGTGCATCCGTACATTATCATATGTTATCTCCGATGAGTAAAGGTAAAGTAAACGTTTTCTGCGGATTTAAACCCGCGGTAATGTAACAAATAAATGGATTAATAACGAAAATTCTTATTTCCAGGTCTCTTCCATAAAGCTATTGCTCAAAGCGGGTTAGCATCGATGCCATGGGCTCTGTATGATTCTCCAAAAGAGCAAACAAACCGTTTTGCACAGCGATTAAACTGTAGCGCTGAAGACACAAAAACAATGGTCTCATGTTTAAAGAAGCTTCCAGCCACCGAGCTTATATCCGGTCATGCCGAAACAGTCAATCCTCTTCGCGAACTTATTAGCGTCTTTGTGCCAACTATCGAACTGAATATTCCAGATGGAAAAACCTTTCTTTCTGAGCATCCTAAAGATTTAATCGCTGCTGGAAAAGTAGCACAAGTACCGTTCCTAACTGGGCTGAATTCCGAAGAAGGTCTCATTAGCTCAGCAGGTAGGGAGGAATTTTTTGCTTTGTGCTTGATTGGATTCATTTGAAGCATAATATTAGCAATGAAACTCTGACTAATTTAAATAATATTCTGTTTTTATATAGTAATCATGAGGAACAATAGCTTACATAAAGATGTGAAGGAAAACTGGAATAAAGTTATTCCAAGGTTGTTATACCTCAAAGAAAACACAGATCCCGAAATTCTTCAGAAAATAAATAAGTTTTATCATATTGACGCTACTTATGAGGATCCTATGGGAAGCCTCGGAAATCTTACTAACATCTTTACTGATAGATTATGGGGAATGGGGTTTAAAAATGGGATCACGGCTCAGCTTCAAAATCATTCCTCTCCAATTTATCTTTATTACTATACTTATAAAAGCGAATTCACGCTTACAACTTTTATAATGGCGTTGAAAGGAGAGACGCATCCACTTGTTGAAATACTATCGATGAAACTTTCTAATTGGGTCAAACAGAACATTTTTAGTGAAGTACTTCCACATTACGGTGAGGCAAACAGAATCTTACAGACGTACTACTTTTAAATAAGAAAAATTTGTTGTGGTGTAAAATGGCGTTGGGTATATTTAAAATAATACAGGAGTTTGTCACGGAGATGAGGTTGGCATGCAGTTTTACGTCCCCATGATGGCATCTGTGTCCAAAGAAGACATGGACTATGAGTTCTCAAAAACAATAGTCAGACTTTTTGCTTCCTTTGCCAAAACCAAAAGCGGTGTGTCCGAAAGTTTAGAATTTCAAGGGAAGAAGTGGAGCCCCCAAAATCGGAACCAACCGATAGAATTTATGAAGCTAGATTCGACTCCTGAAATTATTGAGGATCCTTTAAAAACTAGAGTTGAGTTTTGGAATTCATTTGGACTTTTTTAGAAATGAAACGGCAATGGAGCTGTGCTTTGTGAATTACATTCTTTCGCACCTACTTTGCCCAAATAATTCGTTGCCTCGTATTCTTGAACGCAATATTACATTCAGTTTTTTGTAAAGATTTTTACGCAGCCATGTAGTATTTGATTCCACAAATATTAATATAAAGATAAATAATCTTAATGTGAGTTGTGATATGCATGACGGGACATTCCTAATGAGCTATATAATATGAAGTGCACATTTCCAAAGACTTTCCAGTATTAAAAGTAATATATTATTTGTTGTAGACAGAACTATTTGTAAGTCAGTTGATAATCAATCACGGTGTGTATCTGTGATGTGATGTAGACATCGATTTGAACCTTTACATTTTTGTAATTAATGTATATCTGCAACGCAGCTCGCAGTAAAAATAAAGTAATGGGAGTCCTCATATTTTAATTTTCAATTATGTTCTCGCATCAACATAAAAAATTGACGAAAAATTATACTGCAATACTATGCATTCTGAATACAGGCAATTGACCTTGGACTTGAAACTATATTCAATACGCGCATATCTGGACAAAAAAGTCTAAATATATTAAAAACCGTAATAAAAATGCATAATTATTATTGTTACTTATTATTGGTACCTTTACATATCTGAACACAATTTCAGACATCTAACTAGCCTAACTAAAAGCCCAAGAAGGCCCACAGCCACAATACATGCTCGTCTATTGCAGTAGCACTCGACTCTCCTGCTACACAAACGCATGAAAGAGGTATTTATCATATCGTCATAATTGTTAATTCTTGGGAAATTTGTGATTTTTATACGTGTGTGTAGTGTATGTACAGGCGAAGCGAATTAAGGTAAAGATTGGTAGACAAAAAAATATCAGTACAGTCAGTGGATGCTTTGGCGATGCATATAGGCAGGATAGTAATAATATGAACGAACGGGTAACGTGTAATATATTATTACCAATACCAACCACCACTTTCATCCTAAACCATATTTAAAAAGTAGATGACCATGAAATTCTGGACAAAAAATATTTGCACGTTTGATGATAGTCTGCGGTTCACTTCCTTCATAAGTCCAACTTAATTCACGCAAAACATTCAGCTGCCTTGTTACAAAAAAATATTTCATATGAAACTTCAACAAGCTTCATATAATGTATGACCACAAAATTTACAGCCTGATTTATGCAAACCTCCTTGGCACTTCGGTTGGACATTCAGTCAATTTATAAAAAGTTTCTGTCCGTCTCTTTTCTAACTATAGACCTGCTAATGGTTTGTAGTATTTAAATTTAACATTAATAGCCAAATATTTGAAGATGTTTTGGAAGAAATCCTTTATAGTACTAACCATCGTAGTTGTAATAATAGCAGCGTGTACTTATCATTACTTAAGAACACCAAAGGTTTTGAGTCCGGTGATAACCACGAATTTGGGTAAGGTTCAAGGCCTAGTGTCAATTTCCAGAGGTGGTAAAGAGTTTTACGAGTTCTTAGGCTTGAGATATGCAAAGCCGCCGATTAATGAACTTCGATTCGAGGTAAAATCATGCAAAATAACTACTTTATTCAGACTGATTGGAAGGACAGTGACTAAAGGTCTTTAAATTAACTATAATTTATGTTCGTAAACTTTGCAAATTGACAGCCACCTCAACCGGCAGAAAAGTGGGATGAAGTTCACGATGCCACGAATTTTGGAAATGAATGCACTCAACTCAAACTTTTCACGGGACTCTTTGCAGGAGAAGAGGACTGCCTTTTTCTTAATGTCTTCACACCAAAAGTAATAGTGAGCTTAACCTAAAATGTTCAACCCCTCCTTGAAAGCAAATGCTAATAAGCTTTATTTTTCGAACTATGATTTTATTCTTACAGAATAGAAAAGGACTCCTACCAGTAATGGTTTTTATTCATGGTGGAGCTTTTGTTACAGGTTGGTAGGGATTTAAAATAATGTTGGAGTCAAATTAAGATGGTAAAGTATTTTCAGTTATCTCTGTCTTGCAGGAAGTTCGAATGGTTATAAAGCAAAATATTTCATGGAAAATGAGGACGTCATTCTTGTGACATTAAACTACCGGTACTAATTGCTACGACTGATGCTTTATACATTATTTCAAATTGCAATGCTATCTTGTAAATTTTGTACAAATCTAACTCGCGTTTAATTTTAATTTTATGGAACATTTCAGGTTGGCTGCCTTAGGTTTGTTAAAAACATTGTTAAAATTTAAAATTGACAAGAAAACATAGCTAAAGAAAATATGAATGGTTTAAAGGGTTCCTTAATTCTGGCGACGGAGTGGTCAGAGGAAATATGGGTCTAAAAGACCAAAACATGGCTTTGAAATGGGTTCGGGATAATATAAAGATATTCGGAGGAAATCCTAATCGTGTGACCCTATTTGGTTTGCATACAATTTCTATCTATAGTGTGCACCAAGTTAAAAAGTTGTGCCTATAATGTACCGGTGTTGACGACAATTTAATTTCCAAACAGGAGAATCTGCCGGAAGTTCTTCTGCTGCCTTCCACATTTTATCAAAGCAATCTGCAGGTAATGTAGGCTCCTCCTTATACAATAAGTAAAAGATGTTTCTTAAAAACTATATTCCAATAAGTCCGATTTTAATTTTTCAGGGTTATTTTCAAATGCTATCTTACAAAGCGGTGTGGCTACTAGCAATTGGTCCGTATTCCGTGACCCAGCAAAACAATCAAAAAGATTTGCTAAGAAATTCGGTTGTGATACTTCAGACACAAAGATAATGGTTAAATGTTTGAAAGCATTGGACGCTTCAGCAATTGTTAAGGCGCACGAAGAAATGACTGTAAGTACATATGCATACAAAATTCGTACCTTGACTAACTTCAGCATGCATTCTAAAAGGTCCCATTGAGGGAACAAATCACAGTATTCGTCCCAACACTGGAAACCGTAAACGATGAAAACTCTTTCCTGACTGAAGAACCTATGGAAATTTTAAAAGCAGGGACCTTCAACAAAGTAAACTTAATTGCAGGAGTTCTTGCTCAAGAAGGACTGCTATCTTCAGCAAGTAAATTGCTTAAACCATATCCCACTTTATTAACCAATTAATAATGCATTTGTTTTTGTTTTCTCAAGTTATAACATCCAACCAGTCTAAACTCGAGCAAGCCAACGACGAGTTTTACTTCTGGTCTAGTCGGCTTCTAAACTACCCTGAGGAGAGGAGAGATGTTTCGGACAAAATCAGAAAGTTTTACTTTGGGGACCTTAAAAACATTGCCAGTTCAGATTTGATAGAAAACTACACAAACTTGTTTTCCGATCGCCAATTTTTCTCGCCCTTGCATCAGTTTGCGACATTATATTCTAAACAGTTTCCTTTGAGGTTGTATTATTTCACTTATCAGGGAGCTTTCAGTTTGAGTTATATTTTAATCGCTAGTCAAAGGCCGTACCTTCCTGTCGTCGTCAATGTTGTTTTAGATTATGCTTATCGTTGGGTTCGGACGAATGTACTTAGGATGGAGGGTAAACATCCGGGAGTTTGTAAGTAATTAAACTTTATTAATATTATTGTCAACCGTAACAGGCTTCTACTGAAGCAAGTTTGATGAATAAAATATTATTATTTATTATTATTATAAAGGAGTGGACAAAGATGGATGTTGGATGGAATAATGAGAATTAAGCGTATTGAATTTGAATAGGTCATGCGGATGAGCTACAGTTTTTCTTCAATTGGCCAATAAGCTCGGAGCCCAAGGAGGGATCCAGTGATTACGAGATGTCTGTAAACTTGGTGAAACTATGGACGTCTTTCGCAAAAGAGGAGTAAGCAGAGATAAATGAAAATAGAGATGAATTAGAATTCTATTATTTGAAAAACATGTATGGTTTTGGAAAAGGCTTTCCGTAAAAGTTACTATGTTTGAATCTTTAGAAAGGTGTTAAAATTCCGGGGAGTTGAATGGAAAACAGCAAACTCTAGTCAATCAACATTGTCTTACTTCAATATCCATTTAAATCCTGCAATGTTACAAACTGAGCCCTTTAGAGAACGAGTAAACTTCTGGAGTAGCCTGAATTTGTGAAATTAAAGCTATAACCAGAACAGATAAATTTATCTGAATAAAATGCACACAAAACTACAGCTAAGCTACAAGTTAGGTATGTTTCGGATTGTTGTGATGAATGTATTTAAAAGACGATATCGACGCTAAGATAAATTCACCGTGGCAAAAAAATTGGCCAAATTCTTAGTAAATAAATTGCTAAATTAACTGCGACGGAAAAGAACGACTGACCCTATTTATTTATTTAGTCATCATGTCCATTAGTCCATTTAGTCTTTTGATTGCAAGTTTTCTAATTGGGAGACGGAGAAGAGCAGAGCACTTATTTTGATTATTAATTATTAAGGGATGAAATCCCTTTACGCGAATGCACTTTCTGTATGTGCGTATGACTCCACTCACTCACGCCAAAACGGTTCAACTTTTTCAACTTCCGTTTTCGGATATCGGTACATGGGGTTAACCGATGTCAAGTTTGAATATGAACGAAATCGGTCACACCCCCAGGGGGGTGGGGTCAAAGGTCATAATTTCGTTTATGCTAACCCCTATCAACCATGATATCGTTGGAAAGGTACTCACTAGGGCATTTCAAAACAATGATCAAAATTGTTCGGTGACACTCAGGTCAAAAGTTATGAACTTAATAAGGTCATGATGGGGCAGAGTGAGACTCTACTACCAAATGAATGCCACAGCCACAACCAACCACGACAATTTATTGGCCCCTATTTGGATGTCTCATAGTGCCCCAAACCCCCCAAACGGTCACCGGGGGGTCACTGGGGGGTTCACCAGGGGGTCACTGGGGGTCCTCGGGGGTGTCACCGGAGACTCTGGGGTGGTCACCGGGGGTTCACCCGGGTGGGTCACTGATGGGGGGGGGGGGTCATCTGAGGGGTCCTCGGGGGGTTGGGGGTACTCGGGGGGTCACTGGGGGGGGGGGGGGTTACCGGGTCACACAGAACATATCGCGCGGTCACTCGGGACAAATTGCGTGCTCACTTCGAACACACCGCGCGCTCACTCCAAACACACCCCGCGCTCACTCAGAACACATCGCGCGCTTGTTTCAAACACAACAATTTCATCCTTTTTCTACGCCCGTTTACAACGGTTTATTATAAATTACACACGCTACCCTATTTAGGGTACGTGACCCTTATACATTTGCATCCAATTGCGATGCGTAGTTCTGTGTGCTTCAATTTGCATAGCTTTCATGAAAGTGTTAAGCTGTAAATGCACTCTTGCTTTTGATGGCTGAAGTCTGAAGTTTAAAACAAAAGGGTTTCCTCCTAGAAATTATTCTACCTTGGGGGAGGTAGTGCTTGTATTTCGTAATATCATTTGAAATAGATACTCTCACTGGTAGAACTAGTACTAAATATGCTTTTCTCATCAAGGCGAGTGTCATAATAACGAAAATATACTGTGTGGCCCATTGTGTCCCAAGTATTTGTGGGTATGTCTGGGTCTACAACTTAGCTAGTAGAAATGTTATCAGGCATTTATTCGATCGACATTAAATGTTGCAAAGCAATACTGGTCAGCTAAGAATTGATTACAGTTAGGTGTTTATATTTTGGAAATTTTCCTCTTCTTTGGCTTATTAGTTTATTTATCGCACTTTTGCAATTATTTGATAATCGAGGGTAGGCCTAATTGTATTTGATAGGTCGGTCCGGGCGTTTTCTCTTACTTATTGATCTAACATTAATCTTTTCCATAGACAAAGTACTTTGTCTATGAATCTATTCGTCTAGTTGGGTTTCCACAGTTTGAGAGTTAGGGTGGTAATAAATTCTTGTTCTAAAGAAAAATGCTCACAAGAGCTTGCCTGCCTTACTTAAGGAGCTCAGTAACGTACGCTCAATTTCTTGGAGCAATACCATTCTACTGGGATTCAGCAACTTGTACTTTAAAACTTACCCAGTCCCTGGATCGTTGGACACTTTGGCTAATAAATGTGGGCTTACAGTTCTCGTATTTCATTTTCATCATCGCAAGACTTTGTCAGAGATGGAATCAAACTGAGACAGAGTTCAAACTGATTCATGTATTCTGGTTGATGACTTATTTGTCTGGAGTTGTCACTCAAATATCCCTTTTAGCAGGATACAGAATTATTTTGGCTTCTATTAACGCCCAAATTTTGTTCGAGAGACGTATTCACAGTATGCAGCTTTAATTCAATTTTTATTGAAACATAAACCGGCACTTTTTCACAGTCAACGGTAAATTAGATTGTTCTAATTTATTTTGGTTTATAGGAGAAAATAGCCACTTACGCCTAGATCGACATGATTTTCAACCTTTAATTTGCAATACTCTACTTCTTCAACAATTACTTGGACCTTGGATTCTACCTTTATTGTTTATTTTATTTCCACATAGTCCCCAATTCATTTCATCCCTTGTAGTTACTCGCTACGGGTCATCCTTCTTCATTTTTACTGCCTGCTACTTACTTGAAGTTCTTTTAATGTCAATTATATTTGGGAGTGGGTATTTCTTATCCTTGTCTGAAATACTTTGTGCCAAAGGATTGACGTCATACCTTAAGGTTTTAAGATCGGGGTCAGAATTTAAGCATATTTTGGTTTTAGGTTTTTGTGATAAAATATGAAAAACATTCTGATGTAGTAACATACCTTTACAGGTATCAGGCTTCTCCTTGTGGAATATTCCATCAGTCCCAAAATCAAAACGTACGTTTGTACCGTCAAATCCAAGTCCTATCAACTTTGTACAATGAAGCTCATGGAAGTTTACAAATTCCATTCATTCAAGTAGCCGGAAGTGGGGTTGCAATTTCAAGTTTGTATGGAACGTTAACACTGTGGGGAATTGTACAAATGCCTGCATATCTAGCCTTCCCACTTGTCTTTATTTCAGCAATTATGTTGTTGACTTACATATTAGACATTGCTGGGAAAACCTTAGGCCATTCGCGAAAAGTTTTAGCAAGTTGGAGAAGAAGTGAAGTAAATGGGAACAATTTATGGCTGATGAAAGTCTCAAAGTCGTGTTACCCAGTCGCTCTAAGAGCCCGTGGTTTCTTCATTATTAAGCCAGATCGGGCAGCGATGGTAATTCGTTTTTGCTTGCAACGTACGTTTTTTCTTATAGTTTACCTAAATTTGAAAACTTAATAGTTGCATAAAAACCACTGCTTTCATATTGTATTTATTTAATCATGCAAAAATAAAGATAACAATTCAAATAAAGTTCTTCAATGGTTACTTATTTCAGTACTAAATTCATACAAAACATGACTTAAGCTAAAAGCCTATCTCTAAGTTTACCATGTCCTAAAAACCCGGTAATAACAGTCGCAGTTAGCTTCGTTTAGTTGACAACAAACACCTCATTTAATTAATGGTAAATAGCGTTCTCCATCAATTTTTATTTTGATTAGGATAAATTGTACAGTTATTGACGATGGTTAGATTTGATTTGGAAAACCAAAGGCAGCCAAAGCCGAAGAAAAATAAAAATAAAAAAAATACCAGATGAACCGGATATGGAGCAAGTCATGCATGCAATAACCAAAGTTTGTGCTATTGGAACAAACTTATGAATCATCAAATGTAATCTCAGGAAAACTTTTCCTCCACCGAAGTATTCCTCAGAGCATCAAACAGTAGTCAGCCGGACTGGACTTTAAAATGTTCTACCGTTTCGGCCAAAATGAATTCATAAACCCTTTACATTGCTGTGATTGAACACAAATAAATTTGTTGTAGGTTCATACATACTTCGCACAACAACTGCCATTCCATTGTGCATCTCCATCCAATGCTATTCGTTACTTACCTTGACTTTATTAAAATTAGTGTCAAATTTGTACTTCTGACAACAACACCTTTCAGTGTAAAAGGAAATAAAAGGTAGTCATTGTCTTATGTTCCTATCTATTGAACGCATAGCTGGCTACTCCTGCTAGCTTAAGTCGAAGCAACTTCAAGGACCTTGAGGTAATGGTTGTTTGTATGTGAAGGAATGAATTCAGGGTCTTGTATTAGATTCGTCGACAACTACTTTTATCCTTTCCCTTTCATTATATTAGATGCGTTACTATTCTATTGTTTATTATTTTGATGATCATTAACAGATAGTGCCAGTACATCAGTATAATTTTGCAGGACTCCGTTTCCCCCAAAACATACCGTCACCGTACATTGGTTCCATTATTCAATAATTGTTTCTTATTACCTGTTCCTGCTTGTTGCATTTTGTGCACGGCCAGACACACTACTGTAGTAGGCGTTAAATGGTACAGTCACTGTCGATGTTTTTCATAGACTCAGCATTGCAAAGATATGTTGCGGCTTGTGGTTCGGATAAAGTAGCGTGATCCAGTGTTTCAGGACATGGAAAAGACTGATTTTATAACGGGACTACTGGTCCTGTTCTGCAGTTATTTTATTGTTAGTTTTTTAAAAGACGAAGAACGACCAGTGGTACTAACTGAAAATGGTGAGGTTAGAGGAGTGTACGGTTTTGCAACGGATAGAAAAGGGAAGTACGCAGCTTTCATGGGAATCCCGTACGCATTAGCGCCCGTTAAAAACTTGAGGTTTGAGGTAATAAACTCATGCATGCTAAAACTGATAACTTTGCTTCAATATTTGTAATTTAAAGTTAAGCCGTATTTCGGATTAACTAAAGTTGTATACATTACAGCCCCCTCAGCATCCAAGAAACTGGAGTACCGTAAGAGATTCGGGGTATTATAGGTCTCAATGCATATCCGTAAATAGTTTAGCGACTGGTATCATGCTTGGTAGCGAGGACTGCCTGTTCCTAAATGTCTTTGTTCCTATTGTGAGTTACCTTCGTACAATTACACATAGTTTCAACAGTTTAAGTTTGTATAATATACTTTTTGGGTGACGTTGCAGACTCGATACAGTTCCCTGTTACCTGTGATGGTTTACTTTCATGGAGGATATTGGCATCAAGGTACAATGAGTGTTAAAGTATACTAGATTTCCGTAATATGTAGGGTAAAGTTGAGAATTTAAAACACAATTTAACAGGCTCCTCGCAGGACCATGGGGAAAAGAGGTTCATGGGAGATGATATTATATTAATTACAGTTAATTACAGGTAAAGTAAGTCTCCAAAGTACAGCAAGTTATGTATTTTATTGTATGTTTATGCACTGATCATGAGCTCAATGATTTTTTGACTTTCCAGATTGGGTGCTTTAGGTAAGATTTATCCAGTGGAGTTAATCAAGGGTGACTACAAAAATATTTTCAGTTCCTGAATTCATTCTCTTTCAGGATTTTTAAGTACAGGCGATGACGTGATACTTGGAAACATGGGTTTGAAAGACCAAAATATGGCCCTTAAATGGGTTCAAAGAAACATAAGAAATTTCGGTGGCGATTTTTCTAGAATTACTATATTTGGTGGTTAGTTACATATTTCCGTTATAAATTAATGATAAGCGGTACAAATGCTTTCAGTCTTTTCTGCACGAACATTTTAGAATCTGTTGGAGGAGTCTCCGTTCATTACCACATGCTGTCAAAAGCTTCAAAAGGTAAAGTACTGTAAATCAAGGAGCCTGAATCAAGTTGACTTAATCGACTATAGTTAAAATACTAAAACTTCATAAAGTAGATATTTTTAACTCTTCAGGTTTATTTCATCGAGCTATTTCTCAAAGTGGGACCGTTTTCAGTCCGTTTGCTTCGTATAGTCAAGTTAAAGCCAAGTCACGGAGATTTGCTGCAAAGTTTAACTGTGATAGTACCAATAGCACAGAAATGGTTCAGTGTCTCAAAACAGTGGATGCTACCACCTTTGTTTCTGCTCATTTAGAATCTTATGTAGTAAGTTTCATTGTAGCTAAATTAAAAATTGCAATGAAAACCTAACTTGCATTCGGCCTTTTGAACATTTTGCCTTTTTATGCATATAAGGACTTATTCAAGCGGAGAGAAATAGTATTTTCTCCTACAGTGGAATTAATCAATGATTCTCAAGCCTTCATTGTAGAAGACCCGGTAGAAACCTTTCTCCGCGGCGACTACAATAAAGTTCCCTGGATTTTGGGCGTTAGCCATGACGAGGGGATGATTCTCAGTTCAGGTAGGAGCCATAGTTGTAAATGAACGCAACGCAGAAAATACACGTACATTTTATGTTAATTTTCGTAGAAATATCAATGAACGAGACGAGTCGTCACATAATCCAAAACTCGATGGCAGGTCTACCCAGTTTACTCCAATATGTCAAAAATGACGACGTGACATATCGGATTAAAAATTACTATTTCAGCAATTCTTCAAAAAACCAAAAGGATGGTTTTATATCCAATCTAACTGATCTTTTTTCAGACTATTGGTTCCGTCAGGGAATGTCTCGTAGTGCCAAAATACATTCCAATCATGCAGTACTGACATATTTGTACTATTTTAATTACAGACATTTTCATTCCTTAAGTCTTTTTATGATTGATGAAGAGACATCTTTCATGTCTTCTATCGTGTCATCAGTCACTAACACTTTATGGAGATTTTTCCAAGAATTTATCGTAGGATTGCCTATTATTGCACCGGGCTCTGGTCAAGAGGAAGTTCCTGCAGAATTCGTTATGCTCTCTCAAAGGGATATGGAATTATCAAATAAAATGGTTCAACTCTGGACAGCGTTTGCAAAATCCTGGTAAATTTCATTTTGATAATAAACAAATTGCTAAGTAGTGTAATTTATTTAGTTCCTTGTTTATTTTACTTTTTAATTGGTCCTTAGGGATACACTCACATTTGGAAAAGTTACTTGGGACCCTGTGACACCCAATAAAACGTTAAGATACTTGGAAATTGGTACTAATCCACGTATGATCGATGAACCTTCACAGGAGAAAATAAAGTTCTGGGACTCTATTTATGATAGTATTCAAAGAGAATAGAAAATATTGTATGCATATTAAGTCATAGTAAAACAAAGACTGTTAGCTTTAAGATATTTATAAATTAAAACAACTTTAAAAACTAAACTACCTTTAAACTACATTTCTTAATCAGTTAGTCAAATTAACTTTCTAACAGCAACAAATTCCACCATTGGAAGGTTGCTTACTTCCTCCATTGGTATGCCCACTTCCATTTATCTGTGCCATGTTAGGCTTGCAAATCTTAGCCCGTCCATTAGACTCAAAGATAATTGTACATGTAAAAGTAAAAATTGTACATCGTTGTGTACCCGGGTCGTGAGTAGAAACTTGGGTGATGCCATAGCTAGGAGCGAATCCATCTTGCTCTTGTGGTCGTCGGATAAATTGATTTATTGTACCAGTGGCCAATTGATTTGAGGCCGTGGGGCTGAGAGGGGAAATATAATTTTGCTGCCGACGTGTGTTATCATTTTCAGAGAAAGATAAGCCTGTGCCGACACCAGGCTGTAAAATGGCTCCCTGCTGTGGTTGATGGTTTGTACTGGAAATATGTGTCCTAGCTGTCCCATCTGGCTGAAAATGAGCTGTTTCGCCAGTTTTAGCTGCCACTGGTGGTCCCTGTTCAGTGTACCCTTGAGAAGAGCTTAAATGACCAGCTCCAGTTGGGAGTTGAATGGGTAATCCATGCGTTGGTAACTGACTGGACTGTCCGTAATTTCCCCCATATCCTATTGAACTGTCTCTTGGAATTATTGGCTGTTGCCCATTGACGAATGGACGAACATAACTGTCTCCATTAGCTGATGTCCGTGAGGAGGTGGCATATCCATTTGTATCCGTTGGTCTGCCCGTGTTTCCATTAGTGTAGGTTTGACCTTGACCCGTCTGATGGGAACTATATGTACCTCCATTGGTTGCTGTTATGGTAGTGGTTCGATGCCCGTTAGTTGGTACTCTATCACCTTGTCCATTTGGACCACCTTGATAATAACTCACATATTGATTCTGACCTCTTGCATGGCCATTTGTAACATGTGGGCCTGCCTGACCTTGGTAAGATGTAGGTCCATAAGAGGCTCGATTGCTATTGCTGTAAAAGTCAGACGTTCCTGGACCGAGATAAACGGTCTGAGCTTGAGCCTGACCCCCACCTGCTGACGAAGCAAATGCATGAGGTAATACCCCCACTGTTGAACCTCTTTGTGAATATCCTGGTGAAGTGTAGAACCCGTTTGCCCTACCATCGCTTTTGGAATAAATTGGATTTAGCTTCCCTTCGTTTGAAAAACTGCGGCCATTTAATGCCCTTCCGGGTTGATAAATATTTCCACCATTGCTGAAACTTTGTCCTGGCTGAACGGCTGGATAAGAGCTGTACGCACCTTTATCAGCATTTGTTCTCCGATTTGCACTGTCTCCGGATAATGAAGACGAATCATAATCGGCATAATCATTATGGGAAGTCCTTACATTTTGAGGTCCTTGTAGTTGGATATTTCCTATACCATTTGCCCCGGCTGTGGCTTGGGGAGAGACAATTCCATCTCCGTTACTTTGCTGGTAATAACCGTTGCCTCCGATGTTAGTAGCTGCTGTTCGGCTGTGCGTAGAAGGGTCGCCAGAAAGTTGCTGAGAACCCAATCCTGCTCCATTTGGGACAGAACGGTCACCAGAAAATTGTTGAGAACCATATCCTGCTAGATGTTTGCCATTGCGGTCAGCTTGAAATTGCTGGGAACCCAAACCTGCTCCATTGTGAACAGAACGGTCACTAGAAGGCTGCTGAGATTGAGAAATAGATCCTCCCCCATGTCCTTGGTTTGAAACCTGACCGTGCTGTGCAAATGATAAGGGTGGAGTTCCAACAGCCCCCAAGTGTTGATTCGTTGCTCCATTTTGACCACCGCGTGCTAATTCAAAGCCTGAAGTATATAACTGACCAGATTGCAAATGAGCAGGTGACAGTATCGGCTGTCCACCATTTCCATTTGAGTGCGAGTGCTGACCCCCATTCCCTGCAAGCAAGCTTTGACTCGGTGGATATTGCCTCAATTCTTGAGCAGGGTAGGATCCTAACCTTAGATCATTCTTTGGTTGACCCTGGTAATTGTGCCCATTTGATCCCAATCCTCCTTGAGCAGCCAAGACACTAGCACTGGCCAAAGAACCTCTACCCTGTTCTCCAAGATTGACTTGAACTTGAGAATTTGAGGGGCCTATTCCCGAACTTGAGGCCTGTCCGGATCCTGTGGCAGATGCAAGAGCTATTTGTGCCTGGGCGTTTCCTGCAGAACTGAAAATGTTTTATGATTTTTATTAAGGAATGAAAGCAGTCATCATTAGAGCCTTTTTCCTTGTAAAACTACCATATCCTAACATAATTATGAAAATAGCTATCTTTCATTCATAAAGCTTGAAACTCAAAACTCAATAGACAAAGCATAATTTAATGTACCTCGACACACTACCCAGAATCCCATTTCCACTCAGTTGTACTTGAGACTGACTAGAACCTCCTTGCTGAGACTGAGCTTGACCTGAAAAGAATCCTTGTCCAGAAACTTGACCTTGTATTTGAGTCTGACTAGCTGGACCTATTGTTCGTGAAAAATAGGTTTAACAAGTCATGCATTTCGTTTATGAAAAGTGAACTGAAATTATTACAGTCTCAGCTGAATAAACAACCTTGTTGTGGCCAGGGTTGACCGACATGATGGTTTACGTTATTTTGGAGAGCACGCTTCCTTCGCTGTGGAACTTCTTCTTCTTCAAAAAAAGATTCAGCAAACGTAGGATAAATGAAAATTGGTAAATCTCCACAAAAAGACGTTGCTAAATAGGAATTTGTTAACTCCTTCTGTAAATCATTCGTTGTTTGAAAGATTCTATCATTTTTAGAAATCCGTAGCGTGGTTTCATTGTTAAATCCAATACGACCAAGATTTTCGGCATAGCAGGCTCCTTCGTCTTTAAAAAAGAGAGTGTTCTGAAACAAAAGTGAACATTTAAGCCATTCACAGTTCTTAAACTTTCATTTTCCTCTGGAAATAGACAGCCAGGACGTTAGCATAATATGTTTGTTTCTAACCGTCGTATGGTCAAACAGCGCTGATATTTCGACCGTTTCGGGTATTTTAGTGTCACTTTGCAGATACCCAGTGCCAATGCTACTCCCATTCACCTAAAACGAAGGTTTATATATTGAGATAATTTTAATTCACCGATGATTTTATGAACCCTTGTTAAATGATACTTACACATGGTCTTAATGATAATATGAACAAGGACCAGATTAAAAATTTGATCATCTTAATGATAATGCGTGAAGTTTTTAATTCTATTAATTATGAAGCAGTCTTTTTACAGGCTGGAGAACTGATAGTTGACTCCCTGTCTACTGTGCAAAATTTTTTAAGCAAGCATAGTTCTGTAAAAGTTTCACTATAACATTATTTTGTAGAATAGCCAGACATAAACTTCAATGCAGACGGCAAAATTAAGGTTGAAGTTCAAAATTTATTCATCTGAATCTGAAAAATAGTTACTTGAGATTACGATATTACGAATATTGCATACATAAATTTGCAAAATGTATCTCTATTTGACATACTTTCATTACTGCCATAGATATACAGGGCCAATTGATGGAAGTGGTACATAAAGGATCGCGTATAATTTTGGATTAAGCTTTATGCAAAATTTTGTGCTTTATTTTTTTTCAAAAGTAACACATTTTGCAGATTATTTTAGTTGGAATTTAATACACGTGGGGGTCAAATTTACCCGATATAGGCATGGAGTAGGGCTAAATTGTTTGTCTTCTTTTGATTGGAAATAAAAAGTCAAAGACGTAATTGAAACGGATAATGGATTAAATATTTAGCCACCATCACTAAACAGATACTCACTAGTCAGGCTTCAATAAGTTTAAATAATAACCCGTTTGACACAATTTTGGACTATGTTTACCCAATCGGGTCCGTTGAACTCCCTTGGGGACCTAAAACATTCGATTTAAGCAAAAATAATCTCAATTAACCATTTTAAGCTTCTGTGTAAAATGTCCATGTTAAGCTAATTTGGTCTAAAACGTGTACTTTGACCCTTGCGGGTACGGTTCTGTTCGATTTTGAAATAAATTCTTTATAAAATCATCAAAGTATGCTCATTAGCTACCTAAAAATCAAAACTGCAAAAAAATCCATCGGTCTAATCTAAAATTGTACGCAATTCTTTATGTATCACTTCAATCAACTGGCCCTGTACATATGAATTACATGGAGTTTCATTCATTTTAATATTATTAGCGACCTTAATGGATTTGTTCATACATTCTGTATAGTCTGATGTCCCGGAATTAAACATTTTTGCAAACGAATCACGAATACAATTCTCCTTAAAAGTCACCATAAAACATGAAAAAGCAAACAGTAATGATTTGAGGAGACAAAGTCAAATTGTTGGATTTAATTCCTGCATTTTATCAGATCAGTGCTTCATCTACTTTAGATCAGGTCACTTGTAAGAATAGACGTAATATATTTCATACAATTTTCAGTGTAATTGAGGGCAAATTCACGTAATTCGGTTCTGCATTTCTTAGGTACATCCCTTCAATTGATGAGACGTGATTTTAATGTGTTAAATTGACGTATTGAGTATAACCTACCTATGAGTGTATTATAGTTTAGAATGCTAGTATTAGTGACCTTGCTTAAAGCTGAGTTTATGCTTAGTGCGTGTACAAAATGACTAATAACAGGTTGGTACTTCAGTTGGTTCCTCCCGTATTTAAGATTACAGCTTCATCCAGCAGTTGCTACTTTTTACTATGATTCAGTCCATGGATCATGACATCTGATTTCAACACACTCTGTTTTCATTAGGTAGATAGACGAAACTTTATTCAGTAGCTTATCTTAATGTAATTTCAAAATTAAAACCAAAGGGTACAAAATAGACACGTTTCCTTTATCTAGAAGAAACAAACCTTGAGCTTTTTAATTGCATCCACAGGCTGAAGAAACCAAATATTGACAATAGAATGAATATTTGTATGCATTTGGTCGTGCAAGATTATTAGTTAGCTGACGAGCTAATTTCGAAAAATGAAGACAAAAATTAGTATAGCTGTTCTGGTAACAGCTTATCTATATTACTACACTTATTATCGCAGTACAGTAAAAACTCCAGTGGTACAAATACAAAATGGAAAGCTCCAAGGATTGGTATCTCTTTCCAGGGATGGAAAAGAATTTTATGAATACTTGGGCATACCGTTTGCTTTACCACCTGTAGGACCACTCCGTTTCGAGGTAAGTCTCCTAAATTACTCTGACAAGTCATTATTTTATTAATTTTTTTTACTAGTCTCAAACCTTCACGTAGTGGTATGTTCATACAAAAATCGCAATTATTCGTAGTCGCCTCAGCCTGCAGACTCATGGGAAGGAGTGAGAGATGCTTCGTACTACCGGTCGAGGTGTTTGCAGTATGAGAGTTTCATGATAGGGTTTACGAGTGGGAGGTAGGAAGGAATGACATCGAAATTCACATTTCATGATGGCAATAGCCATAAAGCACTGCAGCTACATAAAATAAGTTAATAAAATATAATGCGATCGTTAATTTTGCAGTGAAGACTGTCTCTATTTGAATGTCTTTGTTCCGAAGGTAGGATTTAAGTACAAATTTACAAGCTTCCATGAAGTTGATGATGCGTATTTTGACTTTTGACGTTTTTGTTGTAGAATAAGCCATCCGAGCAACTTCCGGTCATGTTTTATATACATGGTGGACTATTTCATGTGGTATCAGTTCAGTTTAAGGAGTAAAACTATTTTGAAATAAAATGACTGGCCACAAAATTATAGCTATGCATAATTTACGCACATTAAGGGGTCTGCTGATATCGCTGGTCCTGGTTTTATTATGGATGAAACCGTTATATTAGTCAGTATCAATTACAGGTATGAGATGACGTGCAATCAATATTGTTTTTTAACTTTGAGTAGGACATGAATCTGAAGTAACTATTTTGTTTTCCAGACTAGGGGCCCTGGGTAAGATTGCTTTAGAGTTATCATTGCTTGCTGTCAGCTATCACTTTATATTTTGCAAGCTATTTACTTAAAAGGGGTTATAAGTACCGGAAAAGATTTCGAAATCGAATTTTTCGATTAACATCGAAAAAGAAGATACACATTAATTAAAGAATATTCATGTGGTTTATAGGGTTCCTTAATTCTGGTGACGGAGTGGTTAGAGGGAATATGGGTCTAAAAGACCAAAACATGGCTTTGAAATGGGTTCGGGATAATATTAAGATGTTCGGAGGAGATCCTAATCGTGTGACCCTATTTGGTTTGCATACAATTTCTCTCCAGTAGTGTGTTTAAAAGTTGTACTTTTTGGTCCTTTATTGTTGATGACGCTTTTATATTTTTAACAGGAGAATCTGCAGGAGGAGCATCAGTTCATCATCATGTTCTTTCTCCCATGTCCAAGGGTACTAATCACAGATTTAGATTGTATGAAAAATATAGGATGTTATGCAGAGTGGCGCCTTAAAATGTAAACATTTGTATTCCCTAGGTCTATTTTCAAAAGCTATTCATCAAAGTGGCTCGTCACTTCATTATTGGACCGTATATCGAAATGTTAAAGAGCAGGCTGTGACATTTGCTAAAAAACTAAACTGTTCGGTGTCTGATTCAATTAGCATGATAAAATGTCTTAAATCTCTCGACGGAAACACTCTAGTCGGAGCCCATGTAGATATGAAAGTAATAATATTAAACTTAACTCTCAGAGATGGGTGCCCTTACTCTTTAACCTTCACAAATAAAATTGTGTGATGTTTCTACCTCTATTAGGACTTTTTTAGGTCGCAATTGGTAACCTTTGTTCCTTCCATTGAAGTAATAAACGATGACCAAGCGTTTCTCAATGAGGAGCCTTTAAACATATTGAAGGAAGGGCGCTTTAACGCTGTCCCACTAATCACTGGTTTTACTTCGGCCGAGGGGCTACTAATATCTGCTGGTATATATCTGCAGAGTATTTTAAAGTATTGTATTCAATAAATTATTAAATTATTACCCCATTCCCCCCTCCCCCCACTTGCAGTTGTTACTTCCAATCAAACCAAACTAAACGAAGCACAGGACGATTGGGAGACATGGGCTCCTCGAACGTTGCATTACAGCAAGGAGTTGCAGAACGTTACAGATATTATACGGAACTTTTATTTTGGAGCATCAACAAAACTGATAAACTCCAGTGATTTGGTACAAAACTACACTGACTTATTTGGCGACAGACTTTTCAGCATTCAAGTAATTCGCAGTGCAAGATTGCAATCAAGATTCGTACCCAATTACCTGTATTATTACGACTATCAAGGGGAGCTTAGCCTTGGACCTCTGATGGCAGCAACGCAGGGGAAATTTCACACTGTAGTAAATATAATTCTTGAGCGAATAAGCGTTATGTTCCAACGATATGTTTTTGGAAAAGAACCATCGCATATGGGTACTTTCGAGCTGTTTTGTAAACCTTAAATCCACTGCTTGCTGTTCTTTACAGAGCCATTTTCTATTTAACATTTAGGTACTTCACATGGGGATGAAATCTTTATACTGTTCTCCAAAATTCCACTGTTAAACTTTTTCTTCCTAGCGAATTCAAAGGAAGTTAAAATGTCTAAAGATGTTGTGAAACTGTGGACGGATTTTGCTAAAGATGTGTAAGCATCCTCACTGATGTTACTAGCATTATAGACGGTTTGGAGTATTTGTAATATCATGCATCTTCATTTTCCTTGCAGCAAGCCGCTCCGATTCAGAGGTATAGAGTGGCCCGCTGTGCAACCTGGAGTTGAAAAATATTTAAAAATATCCAATACTCCTTCAATTATCGATAAACTCTTCGAAAGTAGACAATTATTATGGGAGAGCTTAAAGCTTCCAGATAATTAAAATATTTATAAAGTACTACTTAAGTCGTTTATTTTTAATTTTAAGACCGCTGCTCTTTTCGTACAATAATATGATTTCTTTTATTTCCATTTAATTATATTCAAATAAGTCATCCATAAAATTATAGGAAATAAAAATGGGAAAATCGCCACAGAATTCCTTTATTACAGGTGAATTTCCAACGGTTTGTTGAAAATTGTTCATTTGAACGGCGATATCGTCATCTTCAGATTCCACATTTAATTCAGTAAGGCCAAGACTTTCTACATAACATGCTTCTTCGTCTTTGGAAAGAAGTGTGTTCTAAAAGTAAATGATGCAGACTTTGTATAATTTTTCAACTTCTTTGGGCAAAATATGGCCTATTTTCCTTACCGTTGTTTGATCGTAAACCCTTGAGTCGCCAACCACAGTTTCCGAAGGATCCAAGCTAGAACTATCAGTGTTAATCTGCGAACTAACAACACCAATGCTAATTGCATTGACCTACCAGAACAATCTCAGTTTAAGCTTTTCATTGTTTGAAAATTTAATTACTGGTTATAATTAATATATAATAAATGCATGGAAATTTACTTACATAATTCGATTCTAATGTAACTGCTGCAAGCAAAGGTACCAACAACACGGTGAACATTTTAAAGAAGTTAAAATGCGTAGTTTTAATCGTAATGTTTAGCTATTAAATGAAGAAACCCTTTTTCCACTGAAAAGTTGTGTGACTTTGGCTGGAATGAAAAATAAACTATTCATTAAAATTATTGCATGATGTATTATTACACATTCTTCGACAAGCTGAATTAGAGATTAAACTGGTTCATCTTCCAATCAAGCTGGTCAAGTAAGCAGGGTTAAATGTCAATCTCTCTACTCTGATTCTGAATATATATTAAGTTAATATGCATTCATGAATTTGCTTTCGAGAGGAAACAGAAACAATCCATGTTTTCCAAACACCTAACTAACTAACTACAACTACCTACTGCATCTAACTCTGCTGTCAACTACACACATCTAACATCTAAATCCAATGAAGAATCATCCAGCCAACTTCTGCAGGATAGCGTAACATCTTTACAAAGACTCCTTGTTGGTTTCTGCCTACTAATAAGGAAATGCTGCAAATAGAATATTCGTTAAAACAAAACGTGTACCGTATATAAAGTCCGCTTTATATTATTTGAGCGCATTAAGCCGTGGCTTCATATTAATATTTTTTAAATCGTTAAGGCCTTGATTTTGTCGACAAAGATCTCTATCATCGTGTGACTGCATTTCTTCTTACACCATGAGAACTCTAATCTCAAAAAGGTTTCTAAAGATTTGAAAAGATTTTCAACGGAATGATGAAAAGTGCAGTTTAAAATGTTAATGAGTGCAATATTTTTAAATAAATATAATCCAGCTTCCATCTTTAACATTCCATGCGAACTTAATCAACGCTTTCTAACGCTTTGTATAACAACGTAGCTATGCTAAGCTTTTCTCCATGTACTAATTAAAACCACTTAATCAAACTCCAATGTTTTGCGAGAGTAATGCAAAGTCCTTGCTAGAGTTGTTTGATAAAAAACCAGGTTCAAGAGTAACGATTCCCTAAGGCAATCCGATGCATGCTTGCGTGTATTCTAAACAATGAATCCGGTTTGAGATTTGACCAACGAACCTTATAACTTGATAAATAACAATACATACTTAAGATATGATTCTAAGCTAAGCTAAACTCGTTCCATGACAAATGTTATCTTCCTTGTATGAAATCTGAATCACATGTGTTGGCAAATTTTTAGCATGCAAAAGCAAGCAGAAGATGTATTCTATTCTTTGCTTTAGAATTTTAGAATTTTCAAGTATTTAAAGAAAATCCTTATTACTGTTTCATGTACCTTTTTACTATCCCTAAGCTTTAAAATGTTTAAGAAATCTATAATTCTAGGGCTAATCGTAGCCGGTGCAGCATATTATTATAATTACATGAAGCCACAGTTAAAACCTAGTCGTGTTATAGAGATTTCTTCGGGTAAGATACAAGGTGTAATCAGTTATTCCAGGGGTGGTAAAGAAATTCATTCGTACATGGGGATTCCGTTTGCTTTGCCACCGTTAGGATCACTCCGCTTTGAGGTTTGGCCTCGTTCATTTTAAAGTCTTAACCCTGTAACGTTATTTGCTAATTAACTGCAAATATTTCCTGGAACAATTTAGCCCCCACAACTGGCAACAAAATGGGAAGGAATTCGTGATGTTTCCAAAATGGGACCGAAGTGTCTCCAAGTGGATATCATAACGCAGCAATTTTACGGAGAAGAAGACTGTTTATACCTAAATGTCTATGTTCCCGAAGTAATTTTAATAGCATACTGTTTTCAAACAATTTACTGACTTGAGGTATCCATCATTCCTGAATTAACATTCTTAATTATAGGTTAATGCGAAAGGAAAACTTCTTCCCGTCATGGTTTGGATTCATGGAGGAATTTTCATGTTAGAAATACCACTTTTTGTATTATACAAACTTTAGACTGTCTGTACTTAATGAAATTCTGCATAATTTGATAACAGGTATGGAGGAGCTGACCTCTTTGGAAGCAAGTATTTTGCTGACGAAGAGGTTATTTTAGTAACTATAAGTTATAGACTGGCCAGTTTAGGCAAGTTAATTAATATAGCTACTAATACCAATGTTCGAAGTAATGCTGTTTCAATTTTTAATCGTAATTTCATGATCTATACAGGATTTTTAAACACGGGGGAGGACGGGTTAATAAAAGGAAACATGGGCTTAAAGGATCAAGTTTTAAGTCTGAAATGGGTACAAAGTAACATTAAAGCATTTGGAGGTGATCCTGCGAATGTAATTATTTTTGGAGAGTCCGCAGGAGCTTGCTCAACTCATTTGCACATGCTGTCAAACCAGTCAAAAGGTTGGAACACGCAAATCATTTCTTTTATCGTATAACTGAGTAATAAAATGAACACTATTTTTCAGTAATTATTTAACTTCTAGGTTTGTTCCACAAGGCAATCTCTCAATCAGGGACAGCTATAACTCCTTTTGTACTGACTCGAGAACCAAAGGAGCAGGCGAAACGATTTGCAGCTAAGCTAAACTGCCCTACGGAGGACTCCATAGCCATGATTAAATGCCTTAAGGGGCTTAAAGCTGAAACTTTAGCACAAGTGCATCATGAAACAACAGTAACATTATGCAACTAAAAGTTTTAAAGGTCAAATATTGCCTGTACAATCAATAATAATGCGTATATCAATTATAATTTAGGATTTGCTTCATGAGGGCATTGCCATTTTTACACCAACGGTTGAGTTACCTCATCCTGATGCATTTCTAACAGAGGACCCCCATGAAAGCTTAAGGGAAGGGAGGATAATAAGCAGAGTGCCTTGGATTTCCGGAATCAATTCTGAAGAGGGGTTGATATTGTCTGCAGGTTTTTAACAGAAAAACTTGAGTTTTACACTTATTTGTTTATCATATACTATTTAGTACTTGTGTTTAATCCACAGCTCTTGTGAGAAATGATACTATTTTGAAAGAAATGCAAAAGAACTGGAACGACGTGGCTCCCAAGTTCTTTTTCTACCACAGAAATGACACGTTTTCCAAAAATCTAAAGAAACATTACTTTGGAAAATCTAAAGTTGGAAAAGCAGATAATTTAAATAAGTTTACAAACATGCTCTCAGACCGAGCATTCTTCTGGCCAGTATCTGAAAGTGCATCTTTGCAGGCTAAAGTTTCTCCAGTTTACTTGTATTTCTATTCCCATGTCGGAGATTTCAGTCTCGCCCATTCAATCACGCTGTTTCGTGGAAGATTCCATTATGTTATTGAGATAGCTGCAGATTTTGTTACGGCATGGATAAATAGACATGTGCTTGGCAAGAGGCATCATCATTATGGTTAGTTCTGTTTTTTTTACTTCTTATGAGATGTGCTAATAAGTGAAAGCCAGGTGAAATGGATATACATTTTTCCAGGGTGCTGTCATGCTGATGAGCAATTTATCCAGTTTGATACTCCAATCTCATACTTTATAAGTGAAAAGGATGGAGAGCAGTACAAAATGTCTCGAGATTTCGTCAAACTTTGGGCAGATTTTGCCAAAAACAAGTAAATTATATAAAATAAATATTCAGCACCTTATAAATATTTGCCTTGATTTCACCAGTTTTATTCAAACATTTTCAGGAATGAATTAAATTTTCGGGGTGTGAAATGGATGCCAGTGCAGCCAGATAAAATGCCATTACGTTATCTTATGATTGATATGAGTTATGGAATGATAGATGAACCATTTGAAAAAAGAATTTCATATTGGAGAGATAATTACATTGTTTAATGCAATGTTGTTTTAATTTGTTGTCAATAAATACTTTAACTCAATGTTTACATCAAAAATCCATACAAGAATGTACAAATAAATACCGTAAATAAAAATGATCAAAGTACTGGTTAGAAGTATCCAATTTATTTATCTTTTAAGCAATAATCTTTTAAGTATTCATATTTATCTTATCCAGTAATTGTCTTTTTTACACTGTAAACATTTGAGGCATGCTTGTCTGAATGTCGGATGAAAAAAATCAGAAAAAGGTGTTTTCAAAAATTTTTATGCTGAATACATTTGATGATTAAATTTAAATGCTCTGTTAGCTTGTTTTAGCTTAAAAATAATATTTGATGGAAAAGTTGAAAATGCCCTTTTAAAAACTGATTCTTTTTTCTAACGCCGTCCTGTTGGAAGCTTTTAGGCAATCCAACTAAATACTCTGTCTCTCTGTACTCTGGCCTTCTGTCTCAGGAATACATGCAAGGTGCAAGCAACGTTCCACATAATATAGGCATACTAAAGATAAATATGCCCAAATGCAATGCATAAAGATCATGAATGTTTGCCATGATGCTCGATAACGATCAGGTACCTCTTAATTTTGTAACTAAAGCCAGGAATAAAATTATTAATTTACCAAGAAAAGCTCACCTAAATTCTTGAACTAAATAAGGTACATTTTTTTACACAGAATGCTATACGAGTACCTGTACACGTAGGGATAAATACATATATAATGATCACAAGCACATCAAAGTGGTTTTGGGTTGGGACAGCAAGGTTTTTAACCCCTACTTTTTACTTAGCTTCCCGTATAATCCCAGCCTACCTGAGCAGTTACTTAACTCCTTGCATCTTGAATCTTTTACTACCTGCAACAGGTAGTACATTACACTACCTTTTGATGCCTTGTGGCCGTTCAAATGGACCGATAGCGATTGCATAGCACTCAGGTGAACTCAGGTAATTTATTGTACAAGTACATATGCTGGTTTCGAAATAAATTTAATACAGTATAGTAAATTAAACTTTTACAACCAGTGTACTATTTTCTAAGGATGTTTTTGGTCTGTTGTTATAAGACAAGTTCAGCTTAAACTACGGAAGGAAGGTTTACGATTCATTCATACCTCTTTAACATGCATAGGCATAGCTCATCTTTAGTCTATTCACCTCGATTCTTCTGCCAAGAAGAGTAAACTTTGCCATGTACCATTCGTGTTAACGGTGCATAAGTATTTGTAATCACAATCACGCACCTGTACTCCTATGCATGTAAAAGTTACTCATTACCGAAAAGATTTTTAAACGTATATTCAAAACGACAGAAATATTTGTTGACCAATTGTTTAGAGATT
Organism: Hydroisotoma schaefferi; assembly: GCA_034682405.1. Lineage (NCBI taxonomy): Eukaryota > Metazoa > Arthropoda > Collembola > Entomobryomorpha > Isotomidae > Hydroisotoma > Hydroisotoma schaefferi. The sequence goes on along the minus strand of JAQFZX010000066.1, from coordinate 63,847 downwards.
TTTGTTCTTCAAAATACAACAAAGTCTTCACATTTCAGCTAAGAGTTTTTCAAGTTATGCAATGCACTAATTAAAATTGCAAGTTACAATCACATAACAGAAGTTAGCTGAGTGACTGACGTTTAGCAACAAATACCTGAACATGTTTGAAAACAACAAAAAGTTAGTTTTAGGGGTTGTAGTTTTATTTTTAGCATATTCAATTGATTTCCTTTTCCTTCATAATTATGAATCCACGTTACTGGAGTCCAAGGCTGGAAAGCTGCGTGGAAGGATATCTTTGTCTCGAGAGGGTAGGGAGTTTTATGAATTTCTGGGGATCCCGTATGCCCAAGCTCCAGTGGAAAAGTTAAGGTTTCTGGTTAGTGGAATTTTTGATTTATGATACTTGAAGATTTATTATTACAAATGGGGATTTATAAGATCTAGATTTTATTTCTATATTCCAGTCTCCAAAGCCGGCGAAACCTTGGGATGGTGTTTTAGACGCTACGAAGTATCAGTCCAAATGCATTCAAGTGGACTTATTCACTCAAGTAAAAGGAGGAAGTGAAGACTGTCTCTATCTAAATGTTTTCTCGCCAAAGGTACAATTTGCTTGTTTGCTAAAACTCTATTATGATTTTTGTCTTTAAAGATGCATATCAATAAGTAATTACATGGAATTAAATTGTATTCCAGACTAGTGGAGTCCCTTCTTTGTTTCCTGTGGTAGTTTATTTTCATGGAGGGTAATGAAAATACAGCTAATTTAGCACATATGTATAAAGTTGTATGAAGGATGGGTACAGTTGACAGACGTTCCAATGTTTATATTTTGTACTTTTCCATATTTAGTTACTTTACCTCTGGAGATGCGAAGATGTTCGGTCCCAAATATTTTATGGATACTGATGTTATACTTGTTACTGTCAATTTTAGGCTGGGAAGTTTGGGTAAAGAGCATTTTAAAATGCAGCTAGACTAGAGTTTTTATTTATTAAGCGTGTACAATTAAATCCTAAGTGTATAAATTATTCAAGGCTTTCTAAACGCTGGAAATAAGTATGCAAGGGGTAATCAGGGGCTTAAGGACCAGGTTATGGCATTGAAGTGGATTCAGGAGAACATACCATACTTCAATGGGGATCCCAAAAGGGTCACTATTATGGGCCAGGTAAAAGAAAGCTTAACATTTTTGTTGCAACATTTAATACTCTGCATATAGGTATATTATTCAAGGATTTATAAGTGATTATTTATAACTTTAATGCAGAGCTCGGGAGCTGCTAGCATTCATTTGCACATGCTGTCCAAAATGTCAACAGGTACTGTTATTTTTTATGTATTATTACTTAAAATTTCATTAAGTGTTTCTGCAGACATTAATGGTTTAACTTTTACATAGGTCTCTTTCATAGAGCAATATCAGCTAGTGGTACAGCCCTGAGTCCATGGACGCTCTCTCGAAATCCTCTTCAACAGGCTAAAAAACTTGCAAAGCGATTAAGATGTCCAACCAAAAAAACCGAAGCAATGGTGGCATGCATTGGTCAAGCCGAACTTCAAAGATTGGTTGAAAGTCAACGGGAAAGTATTGTAAGTACTGTCTGCTTAATACAGAGTACCCTGCTAATGCATTCACTAATTTATTATATTTAATACGATCCACACTAGCACGTGCTTCATGACCCAATAAGCATTTACAAACCAACAATCGAGACGATCAACGACGATGAAGCTTTCTTGATCAAAGATCCTGAGCAGATGGTGAAGCGAGGAGAAATTATCAATAACGTTCCATGGATTGTCGGAGTTAACGCAGATGAAGGAGCATTATTTGCCAGTGGTTCGAGCAATGATCATTCATGATACTTTGTGCATTTTTATTTTAAGAAGGAAGACCTAATTTAACTATGATTTGTATAGTAATTGCAAGAAATAGTTCCATGCTCACAACCATCGGGAAGAATTGGGAAGCAAATTTACAAAAACTGCTCCTCTACGATTCTGAAGAACCCGACGTTCCTAAAAAGATTCGAAAGTTTTACTTCGGGAAGTTTACAAACGATGAAGTATTCGTAACACGAGAGAACTATGGAAAGTTATCTAAGCTATTTTCAGATAGAAACTACAACTTGGGGGCTCATAACAGTATAGTTGCTCATGCAAAGGAAGGAAAGGTTTTTGCATACCAGTTCAAAGAAACGGTTCCTCTAAGTTTGGCAGAAATCGCTTGGGCTCAGTTTGGAAAATTACCAGCGGTGGCTGAGATGGGTGTATTTTTAGCTTATCATTGGATAGTGCGGCTACTGGGTCAGCATAATTCTAATAAAGGTGCGACATTTACAATGCATGTTTGATATTGATAAATGATGACATAATTGAGTGAAGAAAAAATGTTTTCCGTTGTATAGAAGTTGCTCATTTTGATGACCAGACGTTTTTCTTCAATATAAATTACCTACCCGAATACAATCAAGGAAGTAATGAATATGAATTTTCTAAGGATCTGATAAATCTTTTTGTATCATTTGCGGATAAAGGGTAAGTTCTGTTCCTATTTTAACTAGGATCTTTAATAAAAAAAGTTACTATACATGGTTTTATTCGGTTTACAGAGAACCGTCTGAATTCCGTGGAGTCAAGTGGTCTCCAGTAGTTAAATCCATCGACTCAGCTCCAAAATACTTAGAAATTTCAAGTAAACCAAAGCTAGTAGAAGAGCCGTTCTCAGATTCCGTCAAATTTTGGAACAATCTTTACTTGACTTAACTCGAGTTCGTCTGTATGAAATGAAATCAGCATATTTTTAAACAACTGCTTAGTTGTGAACGATTTTTAAGTGTTTTCTTACATAAATGCATATATCTTAGTGTTCAGAATACATAAACAAAAGTTATTTAAAGAAAGTGAAATTTCATTTTATTTTTAACAAATTCATTCCTATCCTAGCAAAAAAATACATCACAAAGAGTAGACACCAAACAATATTATTTATAAAGAAATTAATTAGCTTTTCTTCCCCGGTTGGTATTATTCATCTCCTCTCGAACATGTCCACTCTTTTTAGCAAAGAGGTCCTTCCAAGAAAGAACAGCAGCGTCTTTCTCCATCGCCTCTACTTCAAAACGCTCCAAAACCTTTTCCATCTCCACTCTAACTTCATCGTACCCCCTTGTAATGTAAAAGGCATGAAAAAGCATAGCCCACGATTTCAAGTTCATTCTGATCTGTTCAAAGTTTTCTCGGATAACCGTTATTTCATCCTCATTGAATTTGAATTTTGTTGGTTTTTCTGATTCAGCGGATTCATCCCCTTTTTGTGCGACATAATATCCCAAACGCTTGTCATTTATGCCCGCATAGTAGTCCGGTGTACTTCTGTAAATATCATCTGAATCAGCGATGCTAGTACTGAAGCTACTGCCGTCTGCGTGTGTACTCCATTCATCTTCAGAATTAGATGTGCATGAGAATTCTACATCTTCCCAAAAAACTGGTTCAATTGCAGTTGCAGCTGCAGTAGCCGCCGAGTTCACTTTCTTAATATATTCAGCACCAGCCTGTCCTTGTTTTACTCGAGAGAAAGCTGCGGCGCGGCTGTCTTCCTTAAGCGCTGCAGCTGCAGCACCCCTCTCTTTCCCAATACCAGGCCGTCCGACGCTACCTTTAACAGCTGCTGCAGCCACTCCCACATTTTTAATACTAACCATAGGATTTTTCGACGTACTTGGTACCTTTGGTAATTTTTGGCTGGAATCTCGATCAAGGTCAAGTCGGGCCATCGCAGCTCCAGTAGTAGTAACCTCTACAGGTAAAAATAATAATATTTACACAATTTTTAACATATTTTTTAAAGTTGCTTATCTTACCGTATGCGTTATCGTGCAACATGGAGGGCACAATCACAGGGTTTAGAGATGTCCTTTGAAATATAGCAGCAATCTGCAGTGCTGCAAAAGTAGTGGTTAAGTTAAATTACGAGCACAAAATATAATCAAAAGGTGCCAGTCCAAGGATACACTGTCGGTAAAATGATTTATTATTTTTGTAGGAAAAGTAAAGCGTTTAATTGTGATTTTTACGTTCTGAGAAGTTGATTGTCAGTAAAATACTCTCTTTATGAATGAATCAACCCAAACATTTCAATTCCGCTCAACAAAGTAAGTGAAATATAAATATTTGCTTGGCGTTTCTGCGTGGCTTATTATGGAGAATGCGTGGCGCTTGGGGTGGGAAGCTTTCTGCGTTGAGATTTGAGTGAAAAGGTCAGAAGGTCAGCTAGAAACATGCAACCTTTATGCAAGGTTTCAGATTTGTAGACCAACTTAAAAACATGCTACATATGTAAGCGTCACAACCAACGAGAGCTTGACCTTTGACCTTTACAGAGGGTCGGTGTGGGTAAAAAACCTGGGGAACTTTAATATAAACCTATTGAGCATCGCTTCCTATCGAAATAATAGAAAAATTGACACACATTTGCCAAATCTTTCCGATCTTTGCGCCTTGCATTGCCTTTTATTAATCTTTTAGTGCTTAGATCTCCTTATCGCATGTGTACGGATATGTAATAAATGACTAGACTTCAGCGAAGCCCAGAAGGCTTTCTCATGTTCCCCAGGAGGAATATGTTGAAATTTTTTAAACGTTCTGTCAAATGTTGAAACTTGTATTTCTACCGTGTATGTTTCAATTCAATGCTATGGTGCATGCACAGTAAAGAAACACTCAGTTTCACACTGTGATTTTTGCTTTTGTATAGTATTCTGATTTTTATTAGCCTCCTAAAGCCTAAATTGGGTGATTACTTAATTCAAGACTAATTTAATTAACTTTTTGTTCAGCCGTTAAGTCCTCAAACCCGTATAACGGACGGACGCTCTTATTTAGTAAAAGCGGATGTGTCTGAAAAATGAGACGAGAGGAACCGTTCGTGATGTGCAGCAAAGGAAAAGTATCATAAGAATAACTTGTACGTTTGTCCATCCACTCAAATGTATGAGCGTATTAATACAGAACTTACAAAAAAAGACGTTAAATTAACATTATTGAAAAATGTGTCAATGTTGAGGTTACTAGGTACTTTGGTTGGTTGTCTTTTTTTTATTTTCTGAATTCTATGTGTCTCAAACCGAGATGCATTTATTAGCTTTTATCATGCCTGTCAAAGCGTTTAGCCTAAACCATTAAACTTAAAGCTTTGCAAAATATAATGCTAAATTATTCAATGGAAGCTTTTTATTAAAATTACTAATTACAATTGAGTTGAGGAACATCAATTGTCTCTACTATCCTTAATGTTTTTATAGATGTCTCAGACCGAGACCTGATAAAACCTATATTTAGAATCAACCATGCATTTTAGATTTTACGAGCAATAAACTTCAACTTTATGACAAGGGGATGTTTTAGTTAACTATTATTGCAATAAACTGTAGCTCTTCTCCGCAATATAAATAGTAATGAAGTATTAATTGAACCTTGGCAAGTCGGCGATTTACGAAGGTTTATGGGTTAACCATTCGACCAATGTTAATTGACCATTTACAGTTAGGTTTGCCATTTAAAAGGGATGACATTAATAGAAAATAGGTTCAAAGACTCATTCGCATTTAAGCAGGTGAGCAAAAGAGATAGTCTTTAATTTCGATAAAATCCTAATTATTCGTAAGGGTTATCGTTTTATTTTGCAATGTGTTATCGATTTAAGTGCGGTAATTCTACTTTCTACTGCATAACTGTCAAAATCACTGTTTTATTTGCGTTGCTATCTTTATCCATCCATCCCGTTAGCTGCAGCTCCAAGTCTTTTTTCAACACTCTACTGTTTGGAAAAGATATTTTAAAGGTACCCTATATGAGTTTTTAAAAAAGGCCTAAACACGAAATGCGCTAGTTCATAAAATGTATTTTCCAATAGGATAAACTGAATGTCCACATAGATCCAGCAGTTCCACCCATGAACCCCGTCAACTCCATCCCTTCGAATGCAGTCCGAAAGAAAAGCATACCTGAAGGATACAAAGTAACTGAAAGACAAGGTCTGGATGACAGGAGTCAAGGCGGACATGGGTATGGGTGGGGAGTTCCTGGTCACGCTTACGGTCAAATCAATCAAGTTGTTAGCAAGAAAGGAGAGCTAATAAAGTTTATTAATCAATTTATCGGTACCATGGGTCCGATGTTATTTCAACTGCCTTATGCATTGGCCATGATCCCTTTTGCTATACCAGCCTTACCCTTGGCTATCTGGTTTGACACTCGAGGGGAAGCTGAGAGACCTCATGAGGGGAACGGAAGGCCTGAGGGTCATGAACCGGAAAAGGAAAAGCCGTCTTTAGAGCATCCGTCCCCGTCTTGTAAGTTGATTTAAAAATAATTACAATAAAAACTTGTAACAATTTTACTAACAATTATTTCATGATTGCAGCACATCCAATGCCAGCTTCCACAACAATGGAAACAGGGAAATCTACTCCCTTCACAATGTTACCGATCACCATTCCTACTGCTCTTCCCTCGTCCACGCAGGAGCCCAACCCAACCGCCATTCCCACAAGCCCTTCGTCCACAGAGAACCCCACCCCGACCGCCATTCCCACAAGCCCTTCGTCCACAGAGAACCCCACCCCGACCGTAATTCCCACAAGACCATCGTCCACAGAGAACCCCACCTCTACCGCCATTCCCACAAGACCATCGTCCACAGAGAACCCCACCCCGACCGCCATTCCCACAAGACCATCGTCCACAGAGAACCCCACCCCTACCGCCATTCCCACAAGACCATCGTCCACAGAGAACCCCACCCCGACCGCCAATCCCACAAGACCTTCATCCACAGAGAACCCCACCCCTACCGCCATTCCCACAAGACCTTCGTCAACGGATAGCCCTACCCCACCCACCTTTTCCGTTGACCCCACCCAGGCCCCCATCCCCACAATACCGTCAAAAGATAACACCACCCCGACCCCAACCGAAGACCCCCTAAACGGTCTAGGTATACCAGCAAGTGACATCCAGCTACCCGTTCTTCCCGAAGAGGAAACCCCTTTACCCACTTTACCCACTTTACCCACCATAGACATCCCACCTTCCCTCTTCCCCGAAAGGCCATACAAAGGGGTCTTCCCCTTCCCCTTATTTTTAAACTCATCTTGGCTATTTCATGACGAAGCTTATGAAACAAGATTCACCAAACCTAACAAAAAGAAACATAATTTTAGAATACGCAACAACTCCGCTACCAAAAAAACCTCATATCTCCACTCGTAATCGACGCCCCTTATTATGATGGTTCCTTTTATTTTTTTAATAATTATTGTCCAACAAAATTATAATTTTTAAGGTTCATGCGTTTAATAAAAACTGGATTTCGTAAATTTTTTTTATAGAAATGAGTACAAAAGCCCTAAATTTTTCATCTTTGTGTACTAATATTTTAACCAAAGAGGACAGCGGTAATGTTGAAAAGAGTATAATTCACGTGGAGAGGTTGCAAGTTGCAATTTTTGGTCTGGGTCACATTTCACGTAATTAAGTATTCGGTCACCTTAAATTCTGACCTGAGGACCTGGCCCTGACGCTGACCCTGACGCTTGACCTTTGACCAAAGTTTGAAAATGTCGATGCTTGCAGAGCCCCGTAGAAAGCGAAGAATCGGACCTAATCCTCGGGGAAAGTTTTTCACAGAAGATGAAGATAATAAGGGACGAAGTTTATTGCAGAAAATGGGATGGAAAAAGGGCGATGGATTGGGTGTCGATCGACAAGGAATGAAAGAACCTATCAAACCTAAAATCCAAACGGATTCTAAAGGTTCCTTCATTTTTAAAATTTTTATATTAAATAAAAAGCGTTGATTTTGTAAATTTTTGTTTTTGAATTGAACTTTTATTTGGAGTTGGAGTTAAAAATCGTAAATATGACTTTTTTCAGGATTGGGATTCGACATAAAGTCCGACCCATGGGTATCCCATACGGATGATTTCAATGATCTCCTCAAGAATTTACAAGCTGCTAATGGAATAATTACTGAAGAAGAAGATGCAGAAATACCTAGACCTGCGCTTGGATTTGGATGCAAACCTGAACCTAGGAAATTAGAGACAAATCGTGTAGATTTGGAAAATAAATCTAAAAATTCTCGTTCCAGGATTCAGTACGGCTATACTTATTCTTATGATGGGATTATGGAAGGTTTTAGATTGAATTGTGTGTAGTTTATAAATATTTCTTGCAGCTATCAAAAATTTACTCGGAGCAAAGACTTGAGCAATCTCAAGAAGGAGGATTGGAGTTGTATTTTTGGTAAAGCTGTGGACGAACCTTCTAGTTCAAAGTGTAACATACAGATTCAGCCTCAAAATATGCAAATTACTTCGTGTAATCAGGACAGTTCTGAAAGTCAAGAGCTGAAGGACGACCCCGACAAGTTTGTATCTAAAGGATCTATGCAAGATTATTTTAAATCGAAAATGGCACTTCGTTTCAACTCTTCGCAATCATTAGTAGGAGATACAGCCCAGAAGGAAGTTAAAGATGAGCATGGAATACCAACAAATAATTGCTCAGAAGCTTCAGGGAAACTTTCCCGTCTTCAACTTCCATGCATATTCTCTAAAGAAGATTCTGAAGACGAAACTGAATTAACTCAGGAATCAGAAAAATCAATCAAGAAGAGAAAGAAGGAAAAAAAGAAACGACGCGAATCCGAGAAAAAGATAAAAGAAACTGAAATTAAGGTTGAGGAACAGGAGTTATCCCCAGTAGAGCCCTTAGGCAATTCTATAATTTCAGCACCAGAAAACCATGAAACACTAGATAATGCTGTAGATAGCAAGATTAATTGTCCAGCTCCCCCCGCTATGCTAGTACGAAACGCTAAAGGTAATAAGCGTATTTTAAGCGCTGGGGAATATCATGATGCGGCTCAGAAATTTACAGGAAGTAATATCTTAAAAATTCAAGGGTATCGAAATCCAAGTAGCAACATATGAAAAGCCGGAATTCGAGAAGACCTCTTATAATCAAGCTTAAAATGATGTATTTTATGTACGTTTTTGGAAACGTCAGTGTAAGGGAAGGTCTTCGTAATCATTAATGTGAAGAATTTTGGAAAGATGCATTGTTATTTGTCGAGTGTTTCTGTTTTTGCTACTCAAAAATAAATTGTTAACTCACTTGTTCAATGAAAGTATAAAAACTTCTCGGATAAAGTAAATGACTTTGGCCGATGTGCCTCATTTCGCTTGCAAGATATGATTGTCGTATATTTATAGAGCAAGGCTTCACTGTCTTGTAGGTTAAATGAAGAAAAGTAACCAAAGAATACTTGTGGGCTTATTTAGTATGAAAATTACATACTTTTCTTGCATGATTAATCATCGTACTTACTGATTTTAATCAAAACGTATGAAGTTCACGTGGGGCATCAGACCATTTACTCGTAATATTCAGGTATTAGAAGGTACAGGTGTGTCCTGAAGGTCGTTTTATTGTGGAAAGTAAACCTACCTGCATAGAGCTGAGCTACCTACCTATGGATGGTAGTCATGAGTCATGAAGTAGGAATCGGAGATGTTTTTAGATACTTTATTTTTATGGCAATTCATATCTCATATTGCAGAGTTTTCATCAACAATTTTCATAGATATGTGTTAAAATATTCATAATTTTATCAGCATGACCTACAGTCTGAAAACAGTTACCGCAATTTGTGTAGGAATTTCGGCATACCTGGTGTATATTTATGTTTTTAATTATGAGTATTCACCGATGGTGGAAACTATCCATGGAAAAGTTAAAGGATTTCTTTCCATATCTCGTTTAGAAAAAGAGTATTATTCATTTCTGGGGATACGGTATGCCCAGCCTCCTTTAGGAAAACTCCGTTTTGAAGTTAGTTAAATAATTTTTTTCCTCAAATTGTATGAAAAATTCTTATACGTTTGCAATATTTGCATCTATTAATTATAATGGAGGTTTGAGCTAAATGTTGGCATCTTCGTTACTCAGCCCCCAGAAGAACCTTTGGCATGGTCAGATACAAAAGAAGCGACCAACTTTGGGTCTAAATGCTTACAGATAGATATAATGACTAGAACGATGCTCGGAAGTGAAGACTGTCTATTTATAAATGTATACGTTCCAAAGGTTCGTTATTTTTGCATATTAAAATTAATTTTTATTAATATGGAAGAGAATAAACGACGGATTTAGTAGATACAAATTATACCCTTTCTTCGCCCGATTCTCCAGGAACCATGGTTGAATAAGAAGGCTCTCTTACCAGTGATATTTTACATTCACGGTGAGCAATAGTCCCAGTCTCAGTCTCTTTCAAAAAACCTTTTTTAGTTTTCTGGTGGTTTGTCTGATGCATTTACAATCAATACTGTATAGGTGGATATTTCATGACTGGTTGGTCCAACGTGATGGGTCCAAAGTACCTTTTGGACGAAGAAATTATATTGGTTACAATAAATTACCGACTAAACATTTTTGGTAAGGATGCATAGCCTTTGCTGGTAAAAATAAGGTAGATAGAATTCATGTCTATTCATTAGTAAAGTAATATGGTATTTTATTGCCGTAGGATTTCTAAACACTGCAGATGAAGTAGTTGTAGGTAATATGGGGTTAAAAGACCAAAATCTCGCATTAAAATGGACCAGAGATAACATTAAAAACTTCGGCGGAGATCCCGATCGTATCACACTTGCTGGCCAAAGTGCCGGAAGTGCTGCTGTTCATTTCCATATACTCTCACCAATGTCTAGAGGTGACTAACTTAAATTGAACTTTTAGTAAACGGCATTTTACGAGCTGACGCTAATTATTTTTCAGGTCTTTTTTCTGCTGCAATTATGTCCAGTGGCACAGCAATCAAACCATGGTCATTTGTAGATAACCCTAAAGCTCAAGCTGAATATGTAGCCAAGAAGTTAAACTGTTCTACAAGTTCCAGTCGGGAAATGAGTATGTGCTTGAAAAAAGTTGATGCTGCAGATCTAGTCAAGATTCAAGCCTCTGCCTTAAGTGTAATTTTTACACGTTTCTTTCAATTTTAACCTGTACAGGTCTAAAATAGCTAACGAAAGTAAAAGACACATTATGAATGATGATGCCCACAGAGTCCATTGATGAATCCTTTGGAAATCTTCGCACCTTCTATAGAAAACGTTGTCAACAAAAATAATGGAGTTTTTCTACCAGCCCATCCATACGATATTCTTTTATCTGGAAACATATCAAAGGTTCCTATTTTAACGGGTGTAAATTCTGAAGAAGGACTGTTACTAAGTGCTAGTAAGTGAACATAAGTGAAAGACGAATCTACCGTTATTTTTATCATTATGAATTGATGTTGATTTTCAGGAATGATGCAAAGCGAAAGCTTGATGCACAGTTTCGAAAACGAATGGAAGGACCTTTCTCCGAAGTTTTTATTATATTTAGAGTCTCTTACTGAAGTTACTGAGAAAATCAGGCAGTATTATTTTGATTCTGTTGCTAATTTAAAGCGTAATTTTACAAAAGACTTTAAAAATCTTACAAACTTATTCTCAGACCGTTTATATATTCATCCGACTCATGTTGCGTCTAAAATTCACTCAAGGCTCTCTCCGGTTTACTTGTACTACTTTGAATACCCTGTAAAGAAAGGAATGATTTATTTATACGATGTAAATCCTAACTGGCCTGTTGTGCCACAGTTTGTGTTAAAAGAAATCAATTGGTTTTTAAACGAGCATATTTTTAAGCAAGAGCCCATGTCTTTGGGCGTCATGCATGGAGATGATGTCAGTCTTGTGTTTGATTTCCCGACAATTAATCTGTCTCCTGGGACTAAGGACTTCGGAACTTCACGACAGATGGTCAAAATGTGGTCAGATTTTGCTCAAAATCCGTAAGAGAGATTATAAAAGCTTTTTTCTTTTAGAGTATCGTGAATCATGATGTGGTGGACAACTTAATGCAGAATGCAGTGCATTTGAAGTTTTAATCTTCTGGTGTTTTTTTTAAGATTGAAGATGAACTTTAACGGAAAAATATGGCCATCCATTAGCCCTTCGGAGAAAGTCTTAAAATACATGTTGATTAGTAAAAATAAGAAACTGCATGGATCGTTAGTTGATGAGCCGTTTTATGACCGGATGACTTTCTGGAACAAGTTAAACATTCCTTGGAAAATTATATACCAAAATTAAAGCGATATTAAATCCAATTACTTGTGCGCTTTTAATCCTACCATATGCTCATTTATATAATCTTCAAAATGTTAATTTATTTAAAGGACTAAAATAAACATTTGATTAATTTATCTATGAATTCTGAAGTATAAACTCTTTCATCATAATGGATGATATTAAAAGAGCCAGTTCTGCTATTTGTAAGTCTGCAATAGTTGCATAAAGAAAATCGATAATCTTAAGTATTATAAAGAAATACTGCAGTCCAGAAAATTAACATATGCTGGAAATTTTAACAGTTGATCAGGCAGGATAAGCTTATTCTAAGACGTCTGCAAAACACTTTTAATCTTTGAACTGACTGAGAATGGATTTATTATGAACGATTGAGTGTTTTACGAAGTCTGTTAGATCAATCAATGCAATTGAATGCATCAGTTGAATAATTGAAGCCCAAATAAATACACGTTTAAGCATTATCTCATACTATGGAAGTTTATTTCAAAATTTTCTTTTTCGTCATAATTCTGATTGCTTTTGCAAGCACTTCTCATCAAGATGATGCACCAATTGTTGAAATCTCCACTGGAAAGATTCAAGGTGAAGACAAAGAGTCAAGAGACGACAGAGACTTTTTTGCCTACCGAGGCATACCTTATGCTAAAGCTAAGAGGTTTGAGGTAAATCCGCATTTTTTGTCAATCCTCTATTTTATGGATACGAAAATGGTTTTTTATTTTCTCAACTTAATTACGGCACCAAAAAGTAGACATAATTTAGGTAGAGAATTCATCGTGATTAGCAGAGAACTACATACGTTTTGTTGATTCATCTTCCAGTCTCCGCAAAAACCAGATAATTGGACGGATGTAAGGGATGCCACAGAATATGGTAAAAAATGCATTCAGTACAGCACGTATGAGAAAAAAGTGGTTGGACAAGAAGACTGCTTATTTGTCAATGTATTCACACCAAAAGTAAATAAAAAAAATTACATGTTGTACTGCAATATGCTTGTCATAATTTGTTGATGCTATTAAAAAAATTGACTGATTGTAGATTGGAGATGGGATTAGTAAGAAGTTTCTACCTGTCATTATTTTCTTCCATGGTAGTTTCATGGACGGCACGTCTGAAATATACAGGCCGCACTATTTCCAAGATCAAGATGTGATAATTGTAACCTTTAATCACAGAATAAATGTTTTTGGTATGCTAAAAAAGCTCACGCTTTTATAATCTAACTTATGAGTCAACCTTCTGCATTAGGGTTATGCTGACGAAAGCTTTTTGCTTCAGGTTTCCTAAGCACGGGTGACAATGTAGTAAATGGTAATATGGGGTTGAAAGATCAAGTAATGGCTTTGCATTGGGTACAAGACAACATTCGAAAGTTCGGTGGGGATCCCAATAAAGTGACTATAATGGGAGCGGGTGATGGAGCCTCTTCAGTACATTTGATGATGCTATCGCCAACTTCTAAAGGCAAAACTTATGAAACTTCTATGATTCTTGGCATATCCGATAACGCTCAATAGCCTTGCAAATTTCTTACTAGTGATTTCATACTCGAATTCCAGGTCTTTTTCGAAAAGCAATTACTCAAAGCGGAAGCGCTCTTAAATTGTCCGTGATACAGCGTCGTCCAAAGGAAGCAGCTCAAAGATTAGCTCGTTTATTAGACTGTGGTAGAATTTTAAATGAAACTGAAAATGCAACGAAAACTTCTGACTGCTCTTGGAACAACTCTTCCTTGATATTGGAATGTCTGAAATTAGTCGACGCGAAGAAGTTGGCTTCCGTCCAAAAGGAAGCGTTTGTACGATTTTTTCGTTTTTTCCCTTCAAGTTTACATTTCATGACAGGATAATTTCGTAAACCGTATAGTGCCATTTTGAAATTATTAGCACCCTCTCAGAGATCCATTGGCGTTTTTTGGCCCAGTAATAGAGAAGCCCCCGAAGGATTCATTGAGCCAAATTCCATTTTTGACTGAGCATCCGTATTCAATCATAAGTTCCGGAAGACAAGCAAGAGTCCCTTGGATGACCGGCATATCAGCTCAGGAAGGACTTATAACCACTGGGGGTACTTTTTTAACCTTAAGCAAATAGTATTCCGAGTCGGTGACCGCCAGTATCATCATCGCCTTTATTAATGTTTGTGTTGATATTTTGCATTAAAAAGTCATCATGACCGATAAATCTTTCGTGGACCAAGTTGACGCTCATTGGAATTTACTCTCTCCTCAACTTTTAAAATACGACGGGTCTCGGTCAGACATTACGGATACCATTCGTAAATTTTATCTCAGCGAAAAAAACTATAATTTCATCAATTCCTCTCCTCCAACTCCTGCTTTAGTTTCAAACTATAGCACAATACCTTACCAATCCCATTATTTACCTAACCAAACGATGTACCCGAATTTACCTCATGGTTCATATCCTCACCAACCTCAAGTTCAGCCTGTGATACAGGTGCCTATGCAACCAGTACACATGCCAGCCCCCACCGTGGCTGAAGAGCTGTACACCATAAACTTCGAAGAGCAATTCAAGAGTTTTACAGATCTTTTTACGGACAGATACTACTCGGCTCCAATGTACGACTCTGTAGAAATGCAGGCGAAGTACTCTCCATTATACGTTTATTACAATGCCTATGAAGGTCAGTTTAGCCTTTTAGACGTGTACACTGGCAAGACCCAAGAGCCTGCTCCAGCAATGAAAAAAGTTTCAAACTGGTTTAAGAAAAACATTTTGGGAAGAAAAATTCAAACTCCGAAGCATATGGGTAGGACTTTTATTTACGACGAATAATTTCCACAATGTGCATACCAATGGTTTTAAATAACAAATGTTAAAAAAATTCCAGGAGTTTGTAATGGAGATGAGCTGCCACTGTTCTTTAAATATCCAGATTTAAAAATTAAAGAAAATACAAAAGATTATGCCATGTCAAAAGAGTTGGTGAAGCTGTGGGTCCAATTCGCAAATGACGAGTAAGCAATTAAGTCAAACGTTCTCAGAATAAACGAATGATTATATCATATGTAAATAGTTTAAAGGCTACTTTTACTGAATATTTCAGAACTAAAATGTCTTTTTACAACTCTACATGGCTTCCAGTAAACCTTCAACACGGAAACTTCAAGATTATGCAAATAGGGAATACCCCAGAAGAATGCGGGTTCAAAGAAATTGGAGAAAAGCTATTGATACGGATGAAATTTTGGTCAACTCTGAAGTATGTAGCTCCATTTGACCAGTGAAACTGCTTACAAATGCTTAGAGCTTTTTACTAAATAGTGGATCAAATTGATCATAAAGTAGAATAGAAACTAGCCTAATTTTATGGGGAGCAATAAAGGGAAGACGGATAGATTACACATAACTATATTCCATCAAAATATTATTGTTTAAAATAAACCATCATAACGAAAACAATTAACAAATACAATTACGGTGTAGTTCGTTTGTTCTATCAATATAGTTCCATGCATTATTCCTTGATTTCGGAACGATAGAAGACAAAGTCTTGCTATGCCGTATCTAAGGCTTGATCCCTTGGTATTCTCTTGTGTACTGTAAGATAATAAATCTAGTGTGAAATGTACATTAAACTGCACTTCCTTTTATACCTCTTAAATACTTGAAATTGAAAGTAGTCATCTATCTACCTATACACTATACTCTCACCCATATCACGCTGCTGGGTAAAAGCGAAACGAACAGTTTTACATACAAGAACCGCACAAACGTGCTGAATGAGGCATTATAATTTATGTTTATGAATTTAAGGACATCACATATCTTGTTTAAATGAGTGCGAGATGAGATGTTTATGTCTGCGAGGTATGGGCAAGAATTCAGGGTACTTCTGTCTCAATGTACTTAGGTGTTGCAGGCATATCTTTGCTTCAAGTCCACCATGACTGTTACTTGTGATTGTGACAACCTTAACCTAACCTTTTTTGTTGCCGGAAGGTCCAATAATTATATTATTAAGTAAGTTGCAGAACCTGCCTTCAAAAGGAACAACTCAATACCTTTTCAATAAAAGGAGATAATAATCTTTCAACGAACTGCTACTTTAGGATCCCTTGATGATAGTTTACATATGTAACAGAAGGAACCAGCTCCGGCTTTCTTTTCTATTTACTGACCCAGACTTACTGATCTCACGCCTTACTTGCTATGTGTATTACTACAACTAGCAGGCCGAAACTTTATTATTCATGTTTACAAGACCTTACTAACTAGTTACCTACTCACGGACCGATGGAGACTTACGGTCTAGTTACAGTTGGTTGTTACATGTACTGCATTTTGCGATTTAGAAAGGGATGACCCGATGAAACGTAAATCACTGTCTTAATTCTGTTGACAGCTGTCAGTTGGTCCCCGTTGTAAATCTATGTTGAACCAGATATGCAACGGCTGGTTTCACTTTTCAATAAATTTTGAGATAAATATATTACGGTGGGGTTTCAGGTTATAAAATCATTGCCCAGTTCAATATCAGTTACAATCAGAGTCCGTCTCGTGGACCATTATTTAACGGAGCTCTCTTCCTGTTAAAGGGTTGAAGCCTTTGCGTTAGCCCTTATCTTAAGACTAGAAGTGATTATGAAAGAGTTACATTTAAAAACTGTATACCAACTTCATCCAGAGTATTTGTGAATAGTATTAATGCCAGTGATACTAACTAGCGATATTAGATAGGAATTTCGGAAATGGAGATTCAGATAGTTTTGGCGATATCGATTTTTATGCTTGTGACATTTTTTGTAAAATTTTCATACTCCTATTCCTGGCCTTATTATCAAAATCAACCATCGCCATACAGAAACAGGATGGCGAGAAGCCCTTATTACCGTGAGGATTATACTATTGTACAAGGCTTCAAACTAACCAAGTGAGCCTATTCATATTAACTTATTCATGTCTAAAATTTAGGGACTTACCAATTTAAACAGGCTTTTCAATCATTATCAATTATCATTATAATTTTTTTTCACAGTTTTGAAACAAGAAACTACCGCAACGTTCCAGAGGAGGTTTACTACGACTACCCTATCCCGTATAGTAATGCTTATGAAGGTCCTTATTCCAACGTCTTGTACCGTGGACCTCCGCCTCAAAGAATGCCAAACCGTGAATCCAAAAACGATTGCGTGTATTGGACCAGTCCTGAGGGGATTCAGTTTTTTATGAAAAAGTTTTCATTAGTAGATGATGGCTACGGAAGCAGTCCAGAGTTTTACGAGTTGGGAGAAATTCAATGCAGTCTCCCCTCAATCTTAATGTCCAACTACAGTCCCCCGTATTACTCTCCAAGCGCTGTCTCAAATTATGTTCGTTTAGTTAGATAGAGTTTGCTAATTTTAATATAGAGATATAGAGTGATGCCATAGTAAAAATATTGTTAATACGCCAGTTTTTAGTGATATTGATATTGTTAATGGACGTGGTTAGATTTTTTGCAAGAATTAAAACATGAACAGGTTTAGAAGATAGACAACCGTTTGCTGTACTGACTGTCATTACTCAAAACTTTACATGTGTATATTAATTTGAGTAAAAATTGGTCTTGTATTTACAAATTGTGCTAAAAATTCTAGCCATGCAAGTCATGCAATCTGTATATTAAAGTATGTATTTTTTGCATTATTCTGTGTACAACATGAAGCAAAGTTTCATGGGAAGTTTCAATACAGCCTTCTGTTTGCATTGAAAAATATGGTACAAACAAGAATTGAAGTTCACCTATGATTAAATACATGCTTTTCAAGTGAACCTCAATTTTCTCAAATGTCCTTAAGATAAGTGCCAAGGTATTTCTAAATGTAATCATCTTGATGAAACGCCTATTATTTTGCTGCATAATTAATCAGCCAAAAATAATTCGGTATTTTTGTCTTCAACGCACGTACATAATAACTTACAACAATATGTTAACTTTGGATGGACTTATAAATTCATTATTTTTATTACAGAAAGGTTTTTGGTTGCGAGTATATTGTTGCATGCAGGACGTATGTAGACTTTTTTACCCATTTTTATTGAGCTCATGCGGATTCTCGAATATAATCCAAAGGCATAGGCATTTCAACAATGAAGTTTGATGAACGCGTCTACTGGAACTAAGAACATGGTTTTTTTAGTAAATGAGCAAGCTAAAAGTCTAGGGCAAGGTGTCTGTTGAGATTATGATCATTTTTATTTCATACGCCAAAGGTTGTAGGTATTATGTCCTTGTGGTTAAAGCACATGTATGGTAAAGTAAGTTGTTAAGTACTTCTAGGCAGTGGCAATCAGTGGTGGTTTCCGAGAGCAAATGTTTAAAATGCAGGACATTATCGTATTGGTTATCTTTGTCGGAACCGTTTCTTTGGATGGGTCATCATTCGAACCGTTAGAAGCGTCTTCCCAGTCTTTAAGATGGGACCAAATTGTACCTCATGAAAGCTATAGCCTTGGAAGATCTCCAAGACGCACGAGGTTTAGCTTATATCGAGAATTCATCGAACCGTTACCTGGCGTTTTGAATGATATAATACCTGCGCGATTGGAGGACAGGCCTATCATTAAGATTCCAAGTGGACTTTTGCAAGGAACGGTTAAGAAATCTAGAGATGGTCGAAAGTACTTTTCATTTAGAGGAATTCCGTACGCAGAAAAGCCAATAAATGATCTAAGATTTGAGGTTTGGGAGACATTTTATAATTCAAGTTGGTCTGACCTGAGCTGCTATATCATTCTCGTGAATATTTTATAAAACCTCTTACAATATTCTCTTAATCTTCAGCCTCCACAGAAATTGATATCTGCTTGGTCAGGCGTCAGGGACGGTTCTAAATATGGACCTTTCTGCTTTCATCTAGACGCATTTACCTCCGGCAGACTTCGGGGACAAGAAGACTGTCTTTATGCAAATGTTTATACTCCAAATGTAGGTAGCCCATACTTCAATGCTCAATTAATTTCTTCGGTAGAATAAATTTTTGAACGGATGTAATACGCTATGAATTAAATAACAGTTAGATGAGGAGTTACCCGTTATGGTTTACATTCATGGAGGAGGCTTTACGTACGGTTCTGGGGATTTCTATCAACCCAAGTATTTTATGGTATTTTTTAGTCAGTTTAGTAGTTGTGTGTGGTTTAACTGGACTATTCAGTCAAATTTAATGAACTTTGACATGCATTTGTATTCTCGCTTTAGGATGAAGATATCGTTCTAGTAACATTCAATTATCGACTAACTGCACTAGGTCAGTGAAGTTGTTATAATAACTGGGCTCTCACTTACCTATTTAATGAGGTTTATCATGATTGTATCCACCCTTAAGGCTTTCTCAATACGGGGGACGGATTGATTTTAGGCAATATGGGTTTAAAAGATCAACATCTAATGCTAGAATGGGTCCAAGAGAACATTTTATACTTTGGTGGAAATCCCTCACAGGTTACATGAAGCTTATGACAAATTATATTATATTATACCTATTCTCAATTTCATAATCTCAATAATATTTATTTATCTAGGTTACAATATTTGGAGGTATGGAATTCATGATACGAGTTAAATTCTCGAAATGATTTAGATTTTGGAGATAAATGATGATTTTCTTCATAATTTTTCCATTTCTAGAGTCTGCAGGTTCTGCATCTTTGGGATTCCACATTCTCTCACCGAAATCCCAGGGTGAGATTTCATTATTAGAGTGAATATATTTATTTAATGTCTTTAAATTCACGCCCGTTCAGGTCTTTTCCACCGAGCAATAGCTCAAAGCGGTGTAGTTTTATCACCCTGGGCCTTGTCTAAAAACGTAGCCCGAAGTGCCAAAAAGCTCGCTAAAGCTGCAGGTTGCTCAACAGAAAACTCGAAGTCAATGGTCCGATGTCTTAAAAATGTTACCGTGTACGATATAGCTAAAGGCTACCATGAAATGCTGGTAAGTCCTAGAAATGTTCTCAGAATGAACCTTATTTCTCTGGTATTTTATCTATGAATGTCTAAATGTAAGTTGGTTGTTGGTTTAGAAAATATCCAATCCAGCCTCCTACTTCGTCCCATCAGTAGAAACAGTCAACACAGAGGACACCTTGATAAGCGAAGATCCCCTTAAATCGCTAGAATCTGGGAGCTTTAACAAGATCCCGCTAATGCTGGGAGTTAATTCTAAAGAGGGATTGTTATACTTATCTCGCAAGTTCAACAACGTTAACTCTTTACCTAAAACCTTATTAGGACCACGTCTAAGTGATGACTAACGATCACTATGAAACCTTAACCCCTTTACAGGAATTCTGATAAACAAGCGCATGAAAGAAAACTTTAACAGAGAATGGAACAACTATATACCTGATTTATTATACTACGACCCCAATAACTTAACTCTATCAGATCTGATCCGATCGTATTACTTTCCCAACGAAGCGATTGATCTGAACAATAAAGATCACGTAGCAAACCTGACAGATTTGTTTTCTGACAGTCAATTTTTCTACCCAACACATCAGACAGCAAAACTGTATGCGGCCCATGCTCCTGTCTATTTGTACCAAAATAATTACCAGGGCAGACTTTCCGTCTATGACATATTGGGAAAAGTTCCCCTGCTAGAGGAAAACAAGGGCGGCCCCTTATTCGCCGAACTGGTCCTAGGTACTGGACTAATTTCTGATGTCCTTCGTTACGGACTTACAAATCGCAGACCTTCTGAACTGGGCGTTTGTCATGTAAATCGCGATATTTAATTAAGTAAACCTGTTTTAAGCAAAGTCATTGTCTATATGTTTTAAAAATTCAGAGTAATTTTTTAGGGGGATGCGACATTGTTACTTTTCAACATTAGATTCACCCCAGGGATCGGCCCCTTATCCCAGGACTATGAAATGTCTAAGCTTCTTGTAAAAACGTACACTGATTTCGCCAGCTCCAGGTTGGTCGAAATTATGCTGATGTAAATCCTAGACTGTCTATGCTTTAGCTTATTAAATTCATGTAAAAATATTAAACAAATATACATGCTACTTTTCCTCAGGGAACCTGTAATGTTCGACGGAATCCCGTGGCCCGTAGTGAACTCCAGGTCCAGATCTCCACATCCTCTGTATATGCAACTCGGTCTGGAACCGGATATCGTTGAAGAGCCGTTCAAAGAACGCATGAAGTTTTGGAGCTCGCTGTATTAAAAGTTTAGAGGAACAACGAAACTATTTTATGCATGTAATTAATGCTGTCAAACACTTTGACTTCAAGCTATACAGATTTAAGCTGGTTTTAATTCGAAGTTTTTAAATAAAAAGACTGGATGAGTTTAACTCATTACATAATAATAAAATTACATCTCTTCTTGAATTATGAATCCGAATCCGATGTAATGTTAGGCATTCTGTCCTGAAATACATGCATGTAAAGTTTGGTTATGCATTTTCTGTGAATACATTAATGCAGCAGCTACACATGCAAGTGATTTTGTTCTCTTTATCTTTCTCTAAAGAAAATTTAAAAAAAAGAGCTAAAATTACTGCGTAGATTTGAAGCTTTTGCCCAAATTAATTCATTTTTGCCCTCATTATTTCCACGAGTGCACAGCACACTGCACACGCACAAGTGGGACCCTCGACCCTGATACTTATTTCTCAATTACACAGTTCTACAATAATGTTTACACTGTTCAAACTCTGACCCTTAACCCTTCCATATCAACTGTGACCCTTTCAATGACCAGTGACCTTGTGCACTGCACAACCAAAGGAATACAAGAGAGAAGAAAAGTCGTGTACGTACCCCCTAAAAATTTCGATAAGCCCTATCCCCTATCCTTTCCACGTTACACAGGCTCAGGCTCCACCTTTCCACATCCCTTAATGCGATGTTTACCTCATGGTTGCACCAATGACCTACTGACCTGACCTTTGGACCTCTCAGTTCCTTAGAAGCACGTCGTACCCACCCCGAACACACAAGAGACTAAATCCTGCCCAATCATTCCAAAAGGTGAAAAAAACCGTAGACTTTCTTCATCAATTTTTTCTCAATTCTAGAGAGGAGAGCGGGGAGGACTCTCAATTTCAACACGCTCGAGTTTTTTTCCTACTTTTAGTGAAATGCATTCCAATCCAATTTAATTTATAAAACCCATCACAAAGACAATATCCTTTGTACATAGCACAAAAAACAGGTACACAGGGGACCTACCCTTTTATCTTTAAATAAAATACTAATTAAAACATCCCTAATTAACAATTAACTAATTCCAATCCAGAAAAAATGGCAAATGCGGACGAGAATTGCGTAGGAAAGGACGGGACTGTTTATCAGCTGAACGAAATGTTCAAAGTTGTACGAGATCTCCTCCAAGACGAAGAACTGGACGAAGATCAGCTCAGAATTTTTATGAGATCTCAAATGTTCTCAGAGTTATGCCCGGATTTACACGAAGCATTTAATTCCAGTGAAGCCATAATAAAGTCCGAGCAGAAAAAGGAAGCATCCGGATCAGCAGAAGTGGCTGAAACATCAAAACAAAAGAAAGATCCTCAAGAAACCAAGCCAAAGTCCCAAGAATCAGCGTCAGCGTTGAAAAATCAACCTGTAAAAATTAAAACAAGAGTTATATCAATCACATCGAGTTCCAGTTCTAGTTCCAGTTCTGGTAGTGATTTGGACAAACCTCCTCCGAAACCGCTGCCTGGAGAAAGTGAAAAGAAGAAAAAGTTGATTAAGAAGAAAGTAATTAAACTGTCAAGATCTTCAGACTCGTCAAGCGAAAGTTTGCTAAGTATTGGGGGTAATAAACCTGTGAAACACAAGCCTACAAAGCCCATAAGAAGGGATAGCAAACTCGATAAAGTGAAAGATAAGCAGCAAAAATCCCACGAAGATAAGGAGAAAGATGCCCCTAAAGTCCATCCCTTTTACCTTGGAATGATGGGTAACATTATTGAACCTAAAGGGAAACTATTTGAACCGGACGGTTTGAAACCAGAGCCCGAAGTACGGAAACGGAAGCATGAAGAAGAAAAAAAACCGAAGAAGAAGCCCGAAGTTCGTCTTCCAAAGCCGTATAGTTATTACGACAAGTCTACTTCCAAAATTCGGAAAGGGAAGAGTTGGAAACCGTATGCGGACAGAGATTTTAAAAGAATGGAACGAAGACATAAGCTAAGAACTATGTCGGTAGTTTGTGTAGATTTGTTGAATATGGATACATTTTTCAACAATCCTCATTCCTCAACTGCGCCTTGTGCAACTTCCATCCCTTTAAAGCGGAACATGCATATATCGGACGAGAAAGGGGATATGATTGAAAGATTTGAAAAACTTAAAGCAGATGCGTTTAAACCTAGGCTAACTAAAATGTACCAGAAAAGCCT
The DNA here is from genome assembly GCA_034682405.1 of Hydroisotoma schaefferi. Lineage (NCBI taxonomy): Eukaryota > Metazoa > Arthropoda > Collembola > Entomobryomorpha > Isotomidae > Hydroisotoma > Hydroisotoma schaefferi. The sequence goes on along the minus strand of JAQFZX010000066.1, from coordinate 40,269 downwards.
CGTCTCTCGTGTTTCTCGTGATTCATCCGGCGATGCTAGACGTGATAAGAAACATAATCAGAGAAGAGCCATCAGTAGTAGTAGTGACAGTAGTAGTGATCCTATGGTGCCGAAGAAAGGAATGGCAAGTTATTCAAGAGATAGGGGATCTTCTTCTAAGCATGATAAGTCAAATGCACGGAAAGGAACGGCGGAATGGAAAGCGGAGCAGAGGAAAAAACAGTTACATACCATTAAACCCAAAGTGGGAAACACGCGGAAACTTCCATGGGAAAGTAATGAATACTTTGAAAATAAAAAGAAAGAAATTAAGAAGGATGAGCACATGACGGCTAAAGAGAGAGAGAAGAAGAGACTACAAGATAAACTTAAACTTAGCAAACCTAATGCACCAGCCGTTTCATTTCAAAAGATTCTAAATCAAATTGCTGCGGAGAATAAGGAGGCTGCAAAGAAACCAGTGGTTGCATTGAAAATTCCTAAACTGTCGGAGAAAGTAATTAATAACGAGTATAAAAAACCAGATCGGCCTATTAGTGTTGGAGATGTGGCTCATGAAGTTGCTCGCATGTTGTCCTCAAATAGTAAAATCGAAATTCCGGTAATGCCGAGTAATACAGTTGATTTGGCAGAGTATACCATTCGGAAGTTGGCTTGGTGGTTTCTAAAGAGTGAAAAAGAGCCTGCCGATGAAGTACTGGTTCATCCAGAGCTGCACGATGATGAAATTATGGAACCATGGTATACACCGAATTTTGGTAGTGAAAGCGATGACAGCTCAATTGGGTGTGTTAGTGATCCAGAGGGAATCACTAAGAATCAGGATAGTAAACTGATGAGAAATGTTGACTCGGATGTGGCGGATGAGTTTTGCGTGAGTTTATGACTTATCTTCAATCATGCAATCTTGAGACACAGAGCTTTATCGTGTCTTTATTTCTTACATATAGGGGTTGCAAAGTCTGGAGTCAAAAATTCGAGTTCCTAAGGATAAAGACGGGAATTTGAGGGAAGGGGTCTACAAATCATTTTTTAAAGTCCGGCCAGGGACCAACTATGAAAAGGGCAATTTTGAGGTAACATATGAAAATTCAGTTTACTTAATTTATTCGAATTTATTGGAGGCAATGAATAGTCACGGATTTTTTTTACTTGATTTAGACCAAATGCTTTTTGTGCGAAGAAAAGATCATCGGCCAGCGTAGGCTAGGTGCCCATATTAGGAGTGCATCTCATCGAAATAATTTTAAGAATATTTGTAAGTTTCTATTTTTTGGTTTCAACAATAACATACACACATTAAACAATTACAGTAACCCTGATGTCATTATTGTTGCGATTAGCTCTCCAACTAGCAAATTATGAAGAATCCTGTGTTCCTGTTGTAACGAAAAAAATGTACCTTGCTAGACTTGTGGAATATACTGTGGATAGTCAACCGGGTATGCCTTTAACTTTAATTTATACATTAGGCAAAAGTATTGAAACTTTCATAATTAGGTGTATTGCTGTTTAGTATGCGTGGAAGTGAAGGATAAAACCTCAAGAGTTTCAGAAGATGCCAACACTTCTACAGCCATAGCTAAGCAGCAGCGTTCGGCAGAAAAAGTTGGAGTCGATGATTTACCAGTAGATCAGCTCTCGCTGCCTAGTGTTACGATGTACGATATTAAGACGGATGACGCTTTAGTTCAGTTGAAATCTACATTAAAAAATGCGGGATTATGGACTGAAGAAATGCAAGGGCGCTGGGAACAAATGGAGGATGAAGAATATAGGTAGACTATGTTTCTACAGTTGAAAGTGTCCATGTTTTTGTTTCTCTAAGTATGTCTCTACTATTTTTCAGAATGATAAAAGAGTACGACGACATCAGAGATCAATATATCAATGCTCCAAATACACACCCTAGGCATAATGAAGAATGGAAGGAATTTTGGGATAGAAGATACTTGGAGCTAGAGAATGAAGGGAAAGATCCAGATAGCTACAATTTTTCTGACGAGTGGGTGCCATATTGGTTAAAAAAGATGCAAGAGCTTATGAAAACACAAAGTGACCACGAAATGTATGCAATAATATGAAAACTTGTTTGTATTGATATCACAATCTCAAAAGCGAAAGATATGTAGCGTATGTTTTTGCAATTTATTTTTAGTATGGAGATGAAGAGATCTTTAAGAATGGATCGGGACTCTTTAAATCTGTTGCTGGCTAAAAATGGACTGAAAAAAACCTTAAAAGATCAACCGTCGAAAAAGACACCTTCAGCTGGAAGTTCCCTGCTACAAAAGATGCCTGCTGTTAAGAAAGGAGCTCAGCAAGTTACAGAGGTTGTTCCCGAAATCCCAAAATTTAAAGCACAACACAGTAGAGAATTAGGACTGATTTCAACATTTAAAGCAGAACACAGAAAAGAATTAGGATTGATTTCAACATTTAAAGCAGAACACATCAGAGAATTAGGATTGTATGAAGATCACGTAAATAAGAAGACATCTGTACCGGGGTCACCAACTCCTTGGGTTAAAAAGGAAATAGTCGATCAACAACAATCATTCATAAAGAAAGAGGACCATCCTATATTGACTAGTAAATATGATAAATCACCTGGAATTTTGCCAAACTATCTGAGCCCTCAACAAACTAACCCAACCAAAAATAACTCACCAATTACTATCGGTATAAAGAAAGAGCCTATTGTTTCCCATCATTTGCATCAGAAGCCAGCTGCACATGTTCCAGATTCAACTGCTAAGTCAAATAATAGGCAAATGGATGGAGAAAAAATTGCCTCCATTTTAAGCGGTATGCCTGCTGCAACAGGTAAGAGAACCCCTGCAGCTCCACCTCCACCAAAAATATCTATGAAAAAATCTGAAGAGCTCCCAGATTTGGGGAAAGCAATTCCTTCCAGGTCGAGGGCTTGGGATGTCAGCTCTGGTTCAGATTGGGAACCGTCAGCAAAGAAATCTAAAGTTGTTGACAGCATTACTAATGACTGCTCAAAGAACTCTAATCATAGATCTCTTGCTGAAAGTTGGAGCGATATACCACTGAGTTTTGGTTCTGCTGGATTGGGTAAAGATCGAAATGAAAATACTCAAAACGGAAGTAAAGCTCTTTCTTCCAATGGAAAACCAAAAGACTTAAACACTGCTTTAGAGGAATTGAGAGAGGCTGTGGAAAATGCTGAACCCATTCTTGAGTCTATAGATCTTTTAACGGATGTTCCTAAAGACACTGAAAGTGTATCCGGAGCTTCTGGTGAGATGGATAAAGTTTCTCTCGATACGAGTGTCATAATGGAAGACGCAGAAAACGTCAATAAAGACAGTGTAGTTAAAGGAAGCAAAATAACTAGTCGATCTGAAAGTACGATAGCAAAAGAAGAATGCAACCTGGCTCCACCCATTTTACCAAATGGGCATTCAACACCGGAAGAAGGCGAAATTGGTAAGGATATTTTGATTTTGATATTGATCGTTGATTGATGACATACGATGTAGTACATTTTAAATTCTACCAATGTTAGGTTCCAGTGGTTCGTCCGTTAGCCTAGGTATTGATGCTAACCATGTGTCCAGCTTTATCGACGACTTTAACCCAAACGGGGTCAGTAGACCGAGAAAGAAACGAAGAAAGAGGAAATCGAAGAATAAAGATAACAAATCCCAGCATCGCCCTGATATTCCAGCCAAAACTTTCTCATATCCATCGCCTACCAGTCTGTCTTTAAATCCAAACTCAATTGGTTACCATTTACTTGCGAAACAAAAGAGTTCCGAAGTGGAAGATAAAAGAAAATATGAAGAAAATGAACCTCGAAAGCTATCCGTTGACGAAAGGTACGAATTTACTCGCAAAAAAGGAACTACGAATCCCCCGAGTAAAGCTTATTCGACAGCGCCGATTGATCCAACAGGATACTCCCAGTATCGTCCTAACTATGCAAGTTATGACGCTAATTATGACGGCTACTCTAAAAATCCGTGGAATCCTAGGGTAATTGGCTGATTTCATAGCTATACGAGTACCTTAATACTTCAAAATCTCAATGAATTTCTTTTCAGTAATCGCAGTTTGGATGCCAGGAAGAAGGAACATGGTTTAATCTAATTACATCAGCCTCAGCAACGACGAATGACAGATTTTGTTCTAGTATTCCGAACTCTGGTTAACTGCATTTGTTCGATAATCAAATCACCACTTGTACACTTACGATGTATTCCTAGCTTGTTTCGCAAATTATTTCATAAGTATAACATTTAAAAGCATGTTTCAGTTTTACTAAATAATCTCCAACTTCAGTCAACGAGTCAACTTTTTATATATATATGTATTTTCTTCAGTTCTTATAATAACTGTTCAAGTGTATTTAAAGCCTATATGTATACCTTGATTGTACTTTTCTAAAGTTTTTCAATTTAAAGTTAAAATTATAAATGAATTTTAATGAAAAAACTACTGTTTTCGGTCAGAAAAATTATTTATATCCTAAAGTGCATCTCTTGATCATTAGTCAATATATTGTTAGAAAAAAATGTATGATAAAAGGGCTCATAAGATCAATCTGGGCCGATGTCCTGCCTTTATTATCTTATGTTTGTTTCACGTCGTTACACATGCATTTTACTTGATAGCAACATTTCTACCTCCACAACTGCACAGATACTGAGCGAAAGCTCTCGATAAATTATTATTATTATTATTATTTAATGGTAAACCACACTGACGCATGACGGTCAAACTTAAGCAAACAGCGTAATCAGTAAGTTCAATGTTATGCAATGAATTGAATAATTCCAGTGATTATTGGGGAGTATAAAAAGTTGCCCCTTGATTAATGCATGGAAGATAGTCCATAGGAAGGATGCATGGATTTCCAGAGTTTAGGCTAGTTGCTTATTATTCCTAAAGTCACAGTTAGTTAATGGGTGGCTATAAATTATGGTTAAGCACAGCTTATGTTTAATTGGTCTGAGACCTTTTCACACAAATAATTGAATGGGACATAAAAGTAAATATAATTATATGTTTGGAGAAGCTGTTGAAATGCCACTTCATGTGGAATCTTCTGTCCTTTGCACATCATTAATTGAACTGTTATTCACTCTTTGATTTACTTCCATAATACAGTACTACAAATATATTGAACTAAATTAACCGGAAACGAATTAAAATTAAAACCTCTCCGGAAGTTAGGTTGAGATAAAGTTAAGAATTACTTTACCAAGTAATGTTGAATTTATTAGCAACAAAGGGAATAATCCTAGCTTCGGTAATAGGAGTTATATCCTATGGCTTGAGGGCATCAGGTTTATTTTTTCCCGACTATCCTATCGTGGAAACGTTACAGGGTGCTTTACGAGGGGTGATATCCGTTTCTCGAGATGGAAGAGACTATTACGGATTTTTAGGCATTAATTACGCCCTGCCTCCAATCAATGAATTACGCTTTGAGGTTCGAGTGAGAAGTATATGGCTTTAAAAATAGTAACTTAGCTCAAAGGGTTTCACGAAATTGTACGTGTGTTCATTTCATTTATGCAGCCTCCAGTTGCAGCAAAGAGTTGGGACGGGATCCGTGAAGCCAATAAGTACTCCGCAGACTGCTATCAATATGACGGAATGGTAACGGGAAGGTTTCTGGGAAGCGAAGACTGCCTTTATCTCAACGTCTTCACCCCAAATGTATGACATATAATCGCTGTTCTGTTGAGTTCATTATTTCATTCCGCCATAAATCTTCACCCCGTTCCTTAATGAAGTGAAAGAAACGCGATCAATGCTCGTGATTCAGTTACCGCGTCAAAAATTATAGTTGTGACCTTATATTGATTATTGATAAAGGGTTTTGTTTTTAATGCTTCTTGACATAAATTGGCAATGTGTTGGCTGGAAGTATATCTTACATTTTAGTTTTTGTAAGAGAGTTCTTGCATGTAATTTGTAGCTAAACGCGTCCCTTCCAGTAATGCTGTGGATTCATGGAGGTGGGTTTATGAGGTAATTATTATAACTGCTGCAGCGGAATGCAAATCATTCTGTCACCTCTTGCTTTGCATTATACACATGGTACATATTTGAAAATAATTTTTGTTTAGTGGGGGAGCTAGTTCTTACAATCCCAAGTATTTAATGGTATGAATTAATATCAGTCTGGATTTATGTTCAACCTGGACCTGGAATGTAGTAAGCTATAAATGATATAATATGTTTTAGGATGAAGACGTTGTGATTGTGACAATCAATTACAGGTAAAATCTCTACCTAACTTGTCATGAGAAGTAATGGAAATAGTATATGAATTATTGTCTAATGATTTATCTTGATTTTAATTGATCAACTTTAGGTATGTTTCTTAATAAAATGTAAAGGAACTGAAAGGACAGGAAGCACGTTTCTCTTGGATATGTGCATTGTGAATAAACTTAAACTTCCAAAATATGTAGGTTAGGTGCCCTCGGATTCCTTAATACTGGCGACGGAGTGATATTGTTAGTAACGATTATGGATAGTACCATAAATCATAATATAGTTTAAGATTTAACTCCTAACCAAAATTGTTTCGGTCGGTTGGTTTGTAGAGGGAACATGGGACTGAAGGATCAAAATTTAGCAATGCGTTGGGTAAAAAATAATATCAGGAACTTCGGTGGCGACCCGGATAACATCGCTCTTTGGGGTTTTTAATAATACTTCTTTCTAGCATTAAATAAAAATGTTTCGCTTCATATGTAGGCTTGTTTTAATGAGGGTTTTATGGTTTTAACAGGAGAGTCTGCCGGTGGTGCTTCTGTAAGGTTTTGATTTTTGCATTATACTATCCTAGGAAATCTAGGGTTGCTAAAACTAGATAATATACCCTTAATTGTTTAAGGTCCACTATCACATTATATCGCCAGCTTCAAAGGGATTGTTCAACAAGGCTATAATTCAATCAGGGGCTGTTACATGTCCATGGTCGCTTGAAAGCGATCCAAAAAATCAGGCTGTGAGTTTTGGAAAATCGGTTAATTGCCCAACTGATAACTCAACAGTCTTGGTCTCATGTTTAAAGAAATCTACTCCAGAAAACCTCGTCACTTTTGCAATTCAACAACTGGTTAATATTTATATTAATTACTGCATGCATATTGCGTATGATTCAAGCTCATACAAAACAAACCAACAGTTTAAAAATTTATATTAAAGGCTGATGCTCCTATAGCACCACGACATACATTATTTGTACCCTCTGTGGAAGTCAAAGGAACGGGTCAAAGTGAAGCATTCTTAACGGAAAACCCTAGAAAACTAATACAGAAAGGTCAATTTACTAAGGTTCCTTTACTGCTAGGAATTACTCAAGGGGAGGGCGCCTTGCGTACAGCAAGTAATAGTCCGAACATTTAGTATATTTCTGATGTCCCCTTTTAATAGTGCATAAGCTTACAAATATGGCAAGGAATAGGGGAATATTAATTTGTTATTAAATCATTTCCTAATCTGTAACTTTTTCATAGGATTGCAAGTAAATGAAAATGCTCTTCAGCAGATGGACATTAATTGGGAAAAGTACATCCCCACTATTATCGGCTATGACCCAAGTAGAAAAGATGTCAGTAAGAAGTTAAAGGAGTACTACTTCAAAAATAAAAAATACGTGGACGATGAGGATGAATTTTTAAGAGCATTTACGAAGATGACTTCGGACGGGCTATTTTTCCACTCAGTAAACAAAGCTGCATCATATCACTCTCGCCATGCTCCAGTTCATTTATACTTTTACAGTTACAATGCCAGCATTCCTAGCATCTACAGCTTTTTAAAGGCTGTCCAACCTGACGATTGGATTTTGGCTGAAGTTAAAATAATAATTTCGGCACTCAAAGACCTGTCAATGTATTGGTTAGGATATGCTGGTCCTTATGATTATGGTGACCTTTGCTTGCCACTGTATCGTAACTTCAGGGTTTTAGCATGAGAATTATTAAAACTTTTTGTGCTTATTCAGGTCCATGTCACGCGGATGATATCTTGCAGCAATGGAGACTCAACCCGCTTTTAGACATTGGAGCAAGAAGCTGGAGCAGTGATTATGATTTTTCAAAAGCATTCATTCAATCCTTTGTCCAATTTGCTAGTCATCCAGGGTGAGTACTAAAAATGAGTAATATAAGAAAGTATAAAGTAACGTCCCAATTATATGTTCATTATGTTTTTGTCATGCAATTCAGTGAACATTCTCAGTTTAACGGGATCAATTGGCCTGCCACTACAGCTAAATCGCAACAGCCCTTTGAGTACATGCAACTTGACGGAACTGGCAAAGTCATTCAAGAGCCGTTCCACAACATGCTAGCGTTTTGGGATTCTTTGAATATCAGAGACTATTGACCGAATAGTTGCTGAGTTTGCTGAAAGGTTTTTTTTACTGAGATTGCATATTTGAAACCAACAATTTCAGCTTTTGTAGCATTCTATATTTACTAGTCAAGTTCTTGTAATCAATGTTGTTCATACATTTTATTAAGTTTTACTTGTTCACCATCTATGCAACTATGTTATTTACTGACCGACTGATTGAAGCAATTAACTTGTAGTTTATTTGATTCGTCTTAATTGGATCATCCGGTTGGTCAAAAGTACTGTTTGTATTAAAAGCCCTATTGTTTTAATGTAAAATACTGTTAGCCACTATTTAGAAATAAAAATAAAAATTTACACCCTCAATCTGATCTTTCACATAAATTTAAAAAATATAATGGCAAGTGCAGTTGGATTTGTGTCGTATTTGTTTACCGGATTCGGATTGTTAACTCCGGATGCTCCCATAATAGAAATCTCTACGGGAAAACTTCTAGGTCTTGCCGAGACTTCTCGCGATGGCAGGCCATTTTTCGAATACCTGGGCATAAGATATGGAAAGCCACCTCTTGGTGACCTGAGATTCGAGGTAACATTTGAGTGCATGCATAGCATGTCCTTTTTAAGACGCCTACATTTTTTTAGAAATTAAATACTCATTATAAAGCCACCAGTTCCAGCAGAAAAATGGAAAGGAATCTATAAGGCAAAGGAGTACGGAAATCCTTGTGTGCAGGTGGATACTCTGATTTCTGGGGCCATGGTTGGTTCTGAAGACTGCCTTTATCTTAACGTCTTTACTCCCAGGGTGCCAAATATTTTCCGGAAATAACAAAGCACAATTTCTGCAAATAAATTGATTAATCTGCTGAACTTACTATACAGATTGAGGGAAAACTGCCTGTACTAGTTAATTTCCATGGGGGTGGTTTTACATCGGGAGATTCCAAACAATATGGAACTAAATACTGGCAAGACGAAGACCTAGTCGTCGTTACGATGAATTTTAGACTTTATGCTTTAGGTACAATTGCGTATGTGATTCATAAAAAAACAAAGACAATGTTCGGATGATTATATACACTTGTCCTTTTATGTTAACAAATTAATAGGCTTCCTCAATACGGGTGACGAATTAATACGGTCTGTCAGTAATTATTCCGAATATTACCAAAATGCAGTTTGAGATTAACCTTCTAAGCAAGTTTTGATTGGTTTATAGAGGAAACATGGGGTTTAAGGATCAAAATTTAGCTTTACGTTGGGTGCAAGAAAACATTCGAAAATTTGGTGGAGATCCCGACAAAGTTACTAAAAGTTACCATTGAATAAATCCTAATGTAATGGAACAATTAATAAGTATTACAATTAATATATAGGTTACAATAATGGGCTCCGGAACGGGAGGCCTTTCCGTTCACTACCATATTCTTTCCCCACTTTCAAAAGGTAAATATTTGTATCCTGAATATGCGTCATTTTTTAATTGAATAAAGGCAATGCAATGATGGATTTTAAAATTGTTCCAAACCACACAGGTTTATTTAGTAAAGCAATCTCCCAGTCCGCAAATGCAGCATGTCCATGGGCGTTTATAAGAGATCCCTTGTCCCAAGCGCAGAGGTATGGAAAGCAAGTGAATTGTCCTACAAGAAATACCTCTGCATTGGTGAGATGCTTGAAGAAGAAGAAAGCCAAAGATCTCATTCAGATTAGTAATCAACTCATGGTAAGAACTCCAAGTTAACGTTTTCATAGAAAAAGGCCTTTTCATCAATAGAATTTGTTACTCAAAACTTTTAAAGTATCCGATATACCCACAAGAAGACTTTTTCACGGGCACTTTGGAGACAGTTAAAAGAGAAGATACTTTCCTACAGGAGTCACCATTTGATATTTTAGAACTAGGGAATTTCAACAAGGTTCCTTGGATTTTAGGTTGATTCTTATTTTATCTCTTGTATCTCTTGAAAGTACCTCAGAAAGATGGTTGTTTGTATACTTAGATTTATTTCTAAACGTTATTTTAGGGGTTAATTCTGGAGAAGGGAGTTTCACGGCTGCAAGTGAGTTGCCTAAAAAGTATTTATCATTCCTAATTCATTGTATTTGATAAAGGCTTAAATAATAAATTCATATTTAAGAATTGCTAGCCTATCCAGAAGTTCAACTACAAGTTGGCCGAAGATGGAAAGAATATGCCCCAATGCTAGCGCATTTTGATCCTAACAGAACAGATATTTCTGATAAGCTTCGCCAATATTATTTTGGAAATAGTCAGTACTTGAATCCTGGATTTGACGTGGAGAATTTCACTCAATTTATTTCGGACGGAAACTTTTTCCATCCGACGCATTATGCTGCCATTCGTCATGCCAGACATGCCCCTACTTTTCTATATTATTTTACTTACAAACCACGACGGTTTCCCAATCGATGTAGTTCCTTTAGAGCTATGAGGCATGATGACTGGATTCCTGCCGAACTGAAAGTTACGGCAACAATTATCAAAGATATTTCAGATAAACATTTTTCCAAAGAACCAGCACTAGAAGAACATGGTATGTTAGGTGTTTTATCTGCTGATAGTCCTTTATTCGGAATAACGTTAGTAGTTTTTACTACGTTTTGTTCATAGGAATTTGTCCGGATCAACAACTTCCATTGTTTTGGAACTCCAATATTATGTCTGAAGTGTGGAGAAACAATCCAGACTATCATTTTTCCAAATCATTGATTTCAACTGTGGCAGCATTTATGGAAAACGAGTTAAGATATTTGCCTTGCACAGCTCCCAATTACTTTTAAGTTACTTTAACTTAAAATGCGTTCAATGAATTTACAGGGAAATCTCTCGGTTAAAATATAACGGGCTGCCTTGGCCACCAATTACAGTGAAAGGGTCTCCACTAACATATATGCAACTAGATCATCCCCCGAAAATCATAGAAGAACCGTTTGCAAAATATTTACCTTTCTGGGACTCTCTCAATATCCGAAATGGATATGATAATCGGAATTTATGAATGAATAAGGGAATTAGATAGGACGCTCGATTTCTCCGTAAACCTCTTGGCTATCTATAATGTATCAAAATCGCGATTTGCGTGCTGTAAAGATATGTGAGTGTACGCTTGAGTTGAGTAAAAGTAAAATATCATTCCTCATAATCCTAAACGGTATTGATTTAATGAGATTTTAGAAAGTGTTTTTGATTAGCACGTCTATCCAGTTACAAGATCCAGTACATTTACCAACCTGTTTTCTAATTACAGTTCCATCAATATCATATCGCTTATAATGAGATATATTTATCATTATCATCAATTATTTAGTTTCGTTTTACATTATACTAGTAATTGGTCCCACACTGTCATGCTTGAAGTTGAAGAACGGACGGTGGTTATGAATCAGTATTTGTCAAGAGACCAGAGAATAAAAATAAATTAATCGCTTCGAGTTTAATTATTTTGTGTCTTTCCATAGACAAGTGATACTTTACTTTGTCTATGGCTTCTTTTTAAGTGTTCTCCTGTGAAGTACAATAGACTCATTAAATCTTTTTGCAGCACTACTAGCCATGCAGTGATAGTACGGGGAACATCCTTCATAGCTGAATCTGTAGAAGATAAAAGTTGCAAAAATATTTATCTGTATGCACAACTGCATCTTGAACTTCAAGGCTGTTAGTTTTTGACATGAATGAACAAAGGTATTTATCATTAGAAGACATATTAGACGAGCAAGAATTTAGTTGAAGATTTTTTATTGATTGGTCAAGCTTTCGTCTGTTACTTATCATACATAATATTCAACTCAAGTGTCGAATGGAGTATGCACTTTTCATTTAATGGGACGTTTGAGGTGGGATTTCTTAGTACTTTCTTCTTTTTCTTAGTGGTCTGGTATATTACAAAGATTAAGCATCCGGTGAGCTAAGCTAAGAAGTTCGAAACTTCATTTAACTTTACAGACATCAGAAGAACTTTTACAATCCTTTAATTCCAAAAAGCATGATAAATTCAACAGTATCAACTTGGTACTTTTTGATATCTTCGCTCGGAATATTTCACTCCAAGTCACCTATAGTCTCGACAAAACTAGGTGACGTGCAAGGGATTGTTTCCGTTTCCCGAGGAGGGGAGGCTTTCTACGAATATCGCGGATTGCCGTTTGCCCAACCACCTATAAATGATCTTAGATTTGAGGTTGACTTGTTTAAATTAATCTTTTATCAATTTACATAAAATATCGGCACCATTTTAGCTGAAATTTACACCGAGCCCTGCAATAAATATTTATGAGACCTTTTTCAGGCACCTTTACCCCCAAAACCTTGGAAAGGTTTACGAAAGGCGGATTCGTGGGGCTCAACCTGCTTACAATTTGATGCAATGGTTCGGGGAATAGTTATAGGAGACGAAGACTGCCTCTTTTTAAACGTGTTTACTCCAAATGTAAAATTACAATAACAGTTGTATTTCGAAGTATGTGATAACTGAGTAGATTGAGATTTACCTTTTTATAGGTAAACCCAACCAGCTTAATGCCAGTTTTAGCTTATATTCATGGGGGTGGATTTACTGGAGGTTTGTTAGACTATTCTGCTAACTTAACTGAATTTTACTGCTTTAAGCCTCCAAGAAAATGTTTAATAGTTAAAAAAAATCATATTACAATTATTTACAGGTGAATCTAAGCTGTTCAACCCAAAGTATTTGATGGGAACTGGCGTAGTCGTTGTAACTTTTAATTACAGACTGGCGTCCCTTGGTTTCTTGAATACCGCCGACGATGTTATACGAGGTTTGATTAAAAACAGCAATTCCTATTTTTGATTAAGGTATCTGAATTTGATGAAAATACTTACTATATAAATCGTATTCATAAAAAGGCAATATGGGACTAAAAGATCAAAATTTGGCTTTAATCTGGATTCGAGATAATATAAAAAGCTTCGGTGGGGATTTAAATCAAATTACTTTAATCGGCGAATCGGCAGGTAATTTTCTTGATACAGCATTCGCGAAGTTATTCGGGTACGTAGTAGTTACAGACGAACTTTATTGCAGGGGCAGCATCTGTACATTACCACATTATTTCACCGCTTTCCAGGGGTTTGTTTTTGATGTTAGTTTTAATTGAGCGGAAAAGGCAATAGATATAAAAATTAGCTGTGTTTTCAGGGCTATTTCACCGAGCGATTATGCAGTCTGGGAACGTAGCTTGTCCATGGGCTCTAACAAGGAACCCAAGACAGCAAGCGTTACGATTCGGAAAGCTGCTCAATTGTCCAACAGAGAATACTACAGTACTTGCAACCTGCTTGAAGAAAATGAACGCTAGGGATATTGTGAAATCTCATGAGAACATTATGGTGAGAAGTTGCATATTGCTTCAAACGTGGCCGTTTAATAACTTGTCAAAAGATGCACAGTGTACATTTAAATTTATTACGCTTCAAACTCATTCATAACACTTATTAATAATAATCTCAAGTCTCCAATTCATCTCCAAGATGATTTTTTCCCTGGCTCAATCGAAGCTGTTGTACGTCACGACACCTTTTTATCGGAAAATCCTTATACAATGTTACAAAGAGGCGATTTCGCTCATATCCCTGTAATTTTTGGAATAAACTCTGCAGAAGGAGGTCTTAAAGCTGCTCGTTAGTATAAGTCATTATCTAAATTAGACATGTGGGAAACCTAAGTTAAATGTTTGTAAAAAATCTAAAAATATTTAGGGTTAGAAGCATACCAGGATGTACTCTCACAACTTGACGACAAATGGAACTCTTTCGTTCCAATTTTAATGCATTACGATCCTTTGAGAACAAATATCTCAGATACACTGCGAAATCATTATTTTCCTCCTATGAAAGATGCAAATGGGACTCTCCGGACAACAAATCCTTCAGAAAATATAGGTATAATGGTTAAAATGCTAACTGAGGGCCTCTTCTCCGAACCCAATCGAAGGGTTGCTAATTATCATAGGAAATACGCTCCAACATATTTATACTACTACTCCCACATTTCAAAGTCCTTGCCTTCGATGTATTCCTTGATCAGAGCAGGAAAGCCGAAGAGGGGGTGGTTTCCGTGGGAGTTGAATGTAGTTTCTGGCGTTGCGTCTGATTATGCTGACAAGTTCATTCGGAACTCCAAGGATCCCAGAAGATACGGGGCTTGTCATGCTGAAGACCTTTTCCAACTTTGGAGCTTCAACCAAGTGACAGATATTCGACAAGGCTCTAGTGACTACCCATTTTCAAGAGCATTGGTCCAAACTATTGTCCAATTTGCAAAGAACATGTAAGCATTTCAATAAGAAGTGTTTATGCATACAAGGGAATTAAAAAAATATCCTTATTCATTTGCAGAAAGGATCTTAGATTTGGAAATATTCTTTGGCCATCCTTGAAGAATGAAAGTATTCCACATTTATACATGCTACTGGATCAAAAACCTGACGTGGTTCTGGAACCTTTTGCAGCTGAAGTAGACTTCATAGCGTCATTGGGTATCAGAGATCCTTATGAAGAAAACAATTGGTGATATTGTCAGAGAATCAGTATTTCGTAGTTTCGTACATATTTTAGTGCAATTGAAAAAAAATCAACTAATGATTAGTTTTAATGTCCCCAACAAATCTAAAGTCGGATATTATAAAGGCTAGTTTTGCTACAAATGTGCTACAATTCTTTTAAAGCCTAAAATTGGAATTACCTGGCATGTGTACTACTCGCTTCATGATGCTTAACTTTGTACGATTTATAACTCAAAAATAAAGCTTGATCGTAGACTGATTAAAGTGTGGATGGAGAGCCTTCCATTCAAGAATAAATCACTGGCATAGCATATTAATGTTGTAGTTATAAACCTCAACCAACTTTGTAATCGATTTCCAATGTAATGGTTCTTAGTTCTTGGTGCAACACTAGCAAACCCTCCTCATGCACTCACGCTAACGCTCACGCTCACTTACTCAAATGACTGACTTATCTCTACTAAAGTATGTTTCGCAAAATCGAAAAAAACAAACAAATTAAGTTACATGCACTTTATCTTGAAGTACCCTCACTCTTCATGCAATAGTTTATGAGAGTGAATTACGCATTATGCATATTATTGCAACTTACAACTGCTGTAAGTCTATCAAACCCCTACCCTAACTTTGTAGCGTTAAATTACTTCAGCGTTAATAGATCAGCTCGTTAGAGTATGAACTTTTGATATCACATTCAATCTAACCCTGTTAATGCATTACTTACTTTTGGTTTCATAAATGTTGCATATTGACAAGCATTTAAAGTTAGGTACCTTTTGTTACTAAATAGTAACTATTGATAAAGGAAAAAAAATTCTCACGCAAAAGGGTTTAGTTACTTTTTCTAGTATTAAGGTAAATAATTTAATTATTGTCTAAGTTTAAGAAGAAAACACACCAAAGCACATCCTACTTTAAAAATACCTTAAATCATATGGCTATACCTATGGCTGCTGGTTCACTTTTATAAAAATCATTCCATGTCAGGCTTAAAACGCCTTAGTACTCTTCAAAGCGTGTTAGTAAGGAGAGTCTTACTAAAGCTATGCAAGCATTTAAATTCGCACATCAAAAGCCGACTTCACTCTGTCAGATTGTGCTTCTAGCTTATGAGCTTAAGCTGCAAATAAACCTTAATCCTGAAAAGTAAGCGTTTGTCATCTTCCTAAATTAGGTTGAGTTACGGTTAACAGTAAATTGTTTAGCCTCTGGCTGAATGTGGACACACTTGTGATCATAAAAAATGAAGAAGAGCAGATCCTTTTGGAAGGAGAAGCAAGCCATTATGGCTGCAGCATTGGGACTAGCTACCTACATTTACAATTCAATTTTAACAAATCCTAATGACGGGCCCGTGGTTGAGATTTCAACGGGATTGATCCGTGGAAATCTTGCCAAATCTCGGGATGGCAGGGTGTATGCAGAGTTCGTCGGCATTCCATTTGCCCTACCACCAGTGAATCAATTGAGGTTTGAGGTCAGTAATATTTAATTTTGCATAAGCAGTCGGATGAAATTGTATGAGGTAACCGTTGTCTTAATCGTTAGCCTCCACAGCCGGCGAAATCCTGGAAGGGAACGAGGGATGCTACGAGGTTCGCACCAGAATGCATGCAAATCGAGGCAATGGTTACAGGAAGGATACAAGGAGAAGAAGATTGTTTGTATTTAAATGTTTACACCCCCAAGGTTCTATTGCATACATTGCTTCAGCTAAATCAATGAATATGGGAAAAAATTACTGTTATAAACTTTTAAAATATCCCGTTCCAGGGCTCAGATGCATATAGAACTGGCCTTCTGCCTGTTTTAGTGTTTTTTCATGGAGGTCTGTTCATTTCAGGAGGTGCAAAGATGTACGGGGCGAAATATTTTATGGCATGTGAATTATTATGTTCAACTGAAAATATAAAACATTAGAACAGAAAATTCAATACCTTTGAGGGAGAATCAATAGTTTAATTTATATGTTTTAGGATGAAGATGTCATACTAGTAGTGCCTCAATACAGACTCGGAGCTTTAGGTAACCCCCAATGCAATTTATTAGCCGTTCTGCGAAAATGTTAGAAATGCATTTAGAAAATGACTAATTAATTAGAGATTTCACAGGATTTCTAAATAGTGGGGACCAAATTGTTACTGGTAACATGGGACTAAAAGATCAAACTATGGCATTACGATGGATTCAAAAGAATATAAAACAGTTCGGGGGAAATTCTGGGAGTGTAACTATTATGGGGAATAGTGCTGGGGGTAAACACATCGTTACTATACAATTTAACGTGATACAACTTCTTGGCTTTAACTTTGATGTGTTGATTAGGATCTAGTGTCCATTTTCATATGTTGTCGCCATTTTCGAAAGGTTAGACAGAAATATTTAACATGTTTAAACGTTTAAAGTGTCCAAGTTCATCCGTGAAATTTAACTCAAGGAAACAATCTTATACAAAACAATTTTTTCAGGACTTTTTCATAGAGGAATTTCAGAAAGTGGAACAGCCATTAAGATATGGACCTTGAGCAGACACCCCGTAGAACAAGCTAAGGAGTTCGCTACCCAGATGAACTGCCCAACTCATACATCTTCTAGCATGATTCATTGCTTGAAACGCAAAGATGCACGAGAGTTAGTCAAGCCACATTTGAGTACAATGGTAAGAAATATATTCCAGTTTAAGGAAATAAAACTTAGCTGTCTGTGAACAGCAGGTAGTTCTTAGCGTTAACGGTAAATTTAGTAAATTTGGAAAATATTTTTGGGAAAATAGTCTCCAGTAAGACGGAATACAGATTTGTTCGTACCTACAATTGACGGAAGCTTTATACCTGATGATCCTTTGACTTTATTGAAAAACGGAAGTTTCCATAAAATCCCTTGGATAAGTGGAGTTAATTCCGGAGATGGGCTACTAAATACTGGCAGTAATTCCGAACAAAAACATCTACTCATCTCTGCATGAATATAATATTATATTTAAAACAATTATAGTTTACAAAATTAACATTTATTCATAGGAATTCTTGCGAGTGATAAGTACAATCACAACTTTATGAAAAACTGGAATAAATGGATGCCTTTGATGCTAGATTATGATCCAAAACGAATCGATGTCTCTGCAAAAATTAGGCAGTACTACTTTGGAAATTTTAAAGGAAAGGACCTATCTCAACATGTTGAAAACATAACAAATATTTACTCAGACTGGGTATATTTCTATGCAACCCGTAAAGCGGCCCTTATGCATGCGAAATATGCCCCGACTTATCTATATTATTATTCCTATCCTGGTGAATTCAGTTTCTTTAGTCTTTTTAAAGCCGTCATGCCTCAGTACGAAGACTTGGTTGCTCCAGAGTTAAAAATTGCTTTCGATGTAGCCAAAGGTTTGGTTAAAAAATATATAATGAGGTCTGAGAATAATGAGCTAGGTAATGTTGAGGTTTTTAAAAATAACGCAATTATATAACTATCCGGCTATGTTTTTATGTTTCTTTACTTCAACCCCAAGGCCCCTGTCACGCAGATGAACTTCCCTTGTTATTTAACATGCATCGTGTAGTGGAAGCATCGAGAGGCACAAAAGATTACTTTATGTCAAGATCTCTCGTAAAAACTTGGTCTAGTTTTGCCAAAAACATGTAAGTCAATCATGCAATATTGTTTTAGGCTTTGTTTGTCTAGTTAAATCTTTCATGCTGCTTCTGCAACATGCATTACATATTGCTTTGTTTAGTAATATAATGAAATCTTCATTCATGCCTGGCGCACATCATGCTAGTACGCCTTGTAGCACTGTTGTAGGGATTTGTAACTTCATTGTTCAAACTTCCTTTAGGTACTTATAATTATGTTGTTTTATTACATTGCAGTCAACCGTTGACCTACCAAAACATCCTATGGCCCCGAGTGAACACGTCTATCGCAGTTCAAAAATATATAAATCTTGACAAGCGTGGAAAAGTGATTGATGAGCCCTTTAAAGCCAGAATGGACTTTTGGAAGTCTCTTAATCTTGAATGAAACAATTTATTTCAAAAACTGAAACTGATGTACTTTTTATAAACTAGCTACGTGCAAGCACTTTGTATACACTTCAAGAAAAACATGACGAAAAGATTTAATAAAGCCATAGCTGAGGCAAGGAATCAAGCGCTTATCACTTATTATAAAAAATGAAATCACATTATGGTTCTTATTTCTTCAGAAACGTTTTCCAAATTGGAATAAGTATTTTGTACAGCCTCCCAATAGCTACAGAGGTAGTAGGGAAGTTTATGCTTGGCAGCGAATTCCTTCACCTTGTGCCTGCAAAGCTTGTTTTTGTATTCGGGCATTGAAGGGAATAAGTGGTGTTCAATCTGATGATTCAAATGACCAGTCCACCAATCTACCCACCAAGATGACCTTATGTTGGTTGTGTGATAGAACGCGTATTCCACCCAATGGAGTTTTGTCCCGTCCTCTACAACGGGAAGGTGAGTGTGGGACAGGATCAGATTTCCGAGGACGTAAATTGACCCCAACCAAGTGATTGCCATCCAGTCAATAAAACCAATTAATGGAACGATTGAATAATGGCTTGCCATGCAGATTAGGTCAAACCACTTGCGATTTTTTATGCAGAACTTGATGTGATGGTTCAGTTTCCAGGTTAGCGTTATAATACAGGTGTCACAAAGAGCAAACAGCCATTTCTAAAGGATACATAAAGACAATTGTTTAAAATTTGAGAGCGATTAAAATCGCACATCTTAATAGTTTTTGGAAACTATAATTTCTGATATGTATGATAAAACCTACCTGGTTTTTTAGCCAAAAAGACTCCGCACTTATTTTATCCTTCACAAGTTTTTTATTAAATGCTATCACGGGTAGAGTTTTTAAGTCGGCGTCTTTCGTCACATGCTGCGGCATTGCATGGTGTTCTGCGTGAGTAGAATTCCAAGAGGATGCAGACAATCCAAAAATAAGCCCTTTAATGTAGGATAAAAACTATAAATTATCAAATCAGTTCGAAAAGGGCATTAAATTTTGAAAAAAAGTATTAACAGCCATACCATAAGTTATGATTTGAACAATTCTGTCGTATTTCCTAACTCCTGTGAACGCATTGTGACCCCCTTCATGTCCCAACCACAGGCCTTGACCTGCAGCCAGAGTTACTATTAAAATAGAAAGTATTCTCCAAACTACCGATGACTGGCCCAAGAAGAATGAGATGGTCAATCCAATTATAAATATGACCAATGCCTGACCCATTCTTGAAGCAAAACGCACAGGATCCGGCTCAAAAAATCCTTCCTTTACTAGTTCTTCAGTAAGTCTTTGGAAGTCTTCCGTTAGGACATGATGTCTATCAGTGTTTGAGGCTATTTTAAATGCAAACAACATTGGTATTATAATATCAACTATACCAATTCTTCAAGGTAATAAATTCTAAAGCAAAAGTTTGAGATAAATATTCATTACTCTCATTCCCAATGGCTGGTCTACGTGGTAAGCCTTTCATGATAAGACCGACTGTTTTCAAGCATCTGAAGTGAAACTGCTGCACAGCAATCGTGGCGTCTTCTTTACTATCTGTGTACAATTTTATAATGTCCCCTCCAGGGTGTCTTGCAATCCAGGCGGTCACATCGTAATAGTAACCGTTATAAAGTAATTCAACTTTTGGGTGTTGTTTGCCTACTATTTTCTCTGATTGGGGTTTTAATTTTTCTTGATCGTTACTTGAATTAATGGACAAAATCCTTCTGATAGGAAGCCTGAGATTTGGAAATCCCATCTTTTCATTTGCTTCCTTATAACCGAAGTCCAGAGATTGGAGAACTTCACAATCTGTACGTTTGTTTGGACCCATAGCTCAAGTGTTACTAACTGTATTATTGTAAATTCATTAAGGAATTTAAGGCCAATAATAGAACATCTGACCCAATTAGTTCATGAAATAGTGTTTCTCAAAAACTCTAGATTTTTTTAGTTAAGCCGGATTGCGACAAAATGGATGTTAACATATAGATAATTTTAACGCGTTTCCGTTCCGACAGTATGAGATTAAACGCTTGCAACAGAGGTTCCTTGTAAAATTCCTAAGTCTAAGATGCTGTTATTAAGGGTTATACGATTACTACTGTGCTACTCAAACGTTATTGAGCATAACTATCTTTATAATCCCTTTAATTGTTGAAGTTATTTCTACCTTCATAGGCATTGCTAAAAAATCATGGATTCCTCACATGCAGTAATAATTAACAACCTTTACTACGCTTGGGAGCATGGAAAGTCTATGAATAACCATCAATTTCAACTCTTTGTATGGTTTAAACTGGGCATAAATAAAGCAAATTTTGTGCTATTGCTCAAAATAGAAGTGCTTAGATTTGCAAATCTTTTTCTAGATGCTACTTAAAAACATCTAAAGCTTGCAATGAGTAAACTACGAAAAAGCATCAACGCAACTTATTTTAATTTTATTTATTTGAAGCTTGCGTGTACAAATCTGACCAGGGTGTTCCTTTAACTAAATTTTGCCGTTTCCAAAAACCGTTGCTTGCATTTTCTTAGGAATCTGTGACTGAAAAGCCCTGCAACTGCAAAAGACAGAATAGGGGTCAAATTAAAAAGAATGGTTTATAATACTATAGTAACAGCTAAGTACCTTTGACCACCCCTGCATTGCCTTTACAACACTACATTCCCTTATCAAAAGTTATCAAGATTGATAAACCGATTAATGTGCCACGTTTCTCAAAATCTCATCTCTGTAGCATTTTCGCCTTATCTTTTTATTTCTTTGTTGACGTCAGCTCATAAAATATCGTTTATTGTGTAGTCTTAAATTTCACACCGCTATACAAGTTAGTAAAAGCAGCCCTGCATAATAATGGGCGACAGAGGCAGAATGACCCGTGCCAAAGTGGATGTGCAGGATTTTAGTAAAGTAGCAATTCTGTATCATTTTTAAACTCTGCAAATAGTATGATTACAGCTTTACTTTTTTTACTCCAGGCTTAAAATCGGGTAGAGGAGTGCCCAAATCCATTTTGGATAAAATTGCCCACGCTCATGCAGCCGATAAGGCCACTTCGGAGAAAGATGCTCCTTCCCTATCTCCCAGTGATAAGAAGTTTGGTAAATCAAATGTCTAATTTTGAGCTACTCTAATTAAAGGTCAATCCTCTACTCGGCTGAACTCTGAACCGAAAATGCTTTAGCCCCAAGAGTAGAATCTAGCGTTCCGTTCTCAGAATTGTCTATGAAACTCAATCTTGACGAGTACGAGTTCCCGGATGACGAATACGAAAAAGATAGCAGCGCCGATGTCCACATTGATGTCACCGCTTTGGACAGATATAATGAAGACATTAGGAAACATAGGAAAGCGCTGTTGGATGACTGTCGCCTACTTCCATTGAAGTTCGTCTGACATCAATTACTTAATGTTTTCTCACTCTCCCTTTTAATCTAAATTATTTATCTTATCACCCAGAATTAAACGACTTTACGCTGCGTTTGTCTCAAAGTTTTAAAAGGATATTTTGTCTAGAATCCTACTAATCTTTTTCTATATTAAATACAGGGGGGACGTTGATCACGGGCTTTTAGGTAGGATGCACGTATCGTGCTTCAACTTGGCACGTTCTTGCTACTACGGGACGTACAAGGCTCACAGTTTGACGGAAAGTACCATACCTATTTTCGTCTGGCTAATAAGTCGGAAAAACGTCCCCTTTTTCTTTATAATGAAAACGCTCCAGTCTGTTTCGGAAGTGTTGTGGACAGGAAGCACTCTGAAAAATGCTGTAGGCCTTATAGTTAATTGCTGAAAATGGCAGTCTTATGAAATAATCTTTATTCAAAATGGGGTTTTAACCTATTTCTTGGTGTTTGATTTAAAACAGTTTATTGAGTGTCATGGAATACTGATTTTGACTAAAATTATACGAAGTGGGATGATTGGCTATGCAAATGTAGCTTGTTGGGCTACATACACAATGCTAACTGCTTGTATTGGTTGTGCTGAGGCTATTTTGATAGTAAGTACCTTATTGCATTTACTTTTTTACTTAAAGATCATAACAGTGCTTAATGTTTTAGTGACATATTTTTCCAGGCTCGAGGTCAGGAATGCTTGGACGAATTTGTTGGTGAGATGACATTTGCTTATTACTGGCGACAGTGGCCTGCAAATTTTGGGTTGATTTTGCAAGGAGTTCTTTACAGTCCGAATACTTTAACTCCTCAAGATGATGGATTCGAATTTTGGTGAGGGATCTGAATAACTTTACTGTGCGTTATTGGTATGCTTGTAGCTTCGAATCCGGTTTTTTAAGACTAATTACTATTATTTAAATAAAATATGTCATCTACGAGTTAAATATGTTAGTTAATGATCTCTAAAATCTTTATATTGCTTTGCCTGACGGTAGGTAATATAAATCAATACACTTTGCTTGATGGAAACTAACTCATTTAGCAGCATAAACACAGAGCTTTGTAATTGACAACAAAACGCATCCCTTACATCTTTTCCTTATTTAACAAATTAAAGCATAACCTTCGTAATGTACTTTGTATCGACTGTTTCAAATACATTAAGCGTAGCAAAGTGGAAGGCTAGGCTTAGTTGAATTACGTATTCTCTGATTGTCTTTAATTTGTTTGACTAAGCGATTGCATACGCAATGCCAGCTTTCCTTTGTTCACGATTCTATCAAAATTGCTTAAACAATACTATTACTCGCTATTCCTCTATGTTACGACTAAATAGCTCATAAAACCAAACCATCAACTATCAAGTTTGATAGAATCTTAGCACCTGCTGTACTAATCCTAATCCTTGCCAGCCAAAATAGAGATATTTTTCCAATTTGACGTATGCAACCGCAAAGCATCTTTGATTAAGATGATTATATTTAACTCACGACATAGATGGGTGGTCATGGACAGGTACCTGCTAATAATGTGTTAACCTTGGGAAAATGAACTGATACATTCATACTTTTCATTATAAGCTTGGGAAGAAGATTGGGGGGTTATACTTGAAAATGCTTAGACGAAATTTTCAATATTTATCGTGAAATACACTGGACTCTTTACAGTTTGCTCAGTCTTAACTGGAAGCTGCATAAAACACCCGGCTTTATACGCTAAAATAAAATAGACAAATATTCATTTTAAAATGAGTAACATTGCAAAAATAAGATTACTAGTGATAAATGCATTTTTCTTTAGTTGTGTTAACTTAGGGGTGTTCGCATCCCGAGGAATATCAGGTACAAGTTCCATAGTTGAAACGACTTATGGACGCGTCCGAGGATCAACAAGCATCTCTAGAGATGGTAACACGTACCATCAGTTCTTAGGAATAAGGTAGGTTGTTTTTTTACTTAAGTTATAAGTATAAAGCATTATTTAGAATACGCTTTTGACACTATAAAGTAAAGCCATGCTATAATTAAAGTATTATTATAAAAAAGGTACGCTGCTGCACCAATTGGAGACCTTAGATTTGAAGTGAGAATAAAATGGACAAATCGTAAATAGTAGCATATTAATTAAGAAATTGTATTACAATAATTCCACGTTTTATCTAAGTCCCCTCAACCACCGGAAAGCTGGACTGGTGTAAAAGAAACTGTTAGTTTTCGAAAGCCATGCATACAGTTCGAAGTTATGTTCATTCGTAGGGTCATGGGGGTGGAGGATTGTTTGTATCTAAATGTATTCACTCCTGCTAAGGTACTTTTCAAATCAGCATGTCTTTAATTCATTTCACTGCAATACTGGAGTGAAATGATGCGTCTAACCCCTTTCATGCAGATAACGACGAAGTCAGACGGGTCAAATGGCTTACCTGTTATGGTCTTCATTCACGGAGGTATGGCGTAAATATTACTTTTGGTCTTGTATTTATAAATCCCGTATTTAAAGAGATAGTAATCTTGTTTAGGGGGATTTATGAGTGGCAATCCCAGCATGTACAAAGGAAAGTACCTAACCGTAAGACTAACTGAACCTAATGCTTTATGAAAATGATATGCAATAGTAGAAGTAGCTTGAAATCAGTAGCAGTATGAGAATAAATAGTTGAATTAATTTGTTTTAGGATGAATCAGTTATTTTAGTGACAATGGCTTATCGAGTTGGCAGCTTTGGTTAGTACTAGTTAAATGTCTTTTGAAAAACATGCATACATTTTATGGAAATAAAATAGTCATAAAAGACAGAGATTTAATATTTTTTACAAACATTTAGGATTTCTGAGCACAGAAAATAGGACTGTCAGAGGAAATATGGGTTTAAAAGACCAAACAATGGCTTTACGTTGGGTCCAAGACAATATCAAAAACTTTGGAGGAGACCCTGACCGGGTTACATTGTTTGTAAGTATTATATAATTTAGTTTCATTGTAGAATAATGAAATACAGCAAAGGGCACACTTCCTTGACATAAAGGTAAGTTTTTTCCCTGAAAATGATGTTATTTGCAAATAATTATATCTAGGGGGAGAGTAGCGGAGGCGCCTCGACTCACCTGCACATGTTTTCAAAAAATTCCAGAGGTTAAATCAATAATAATTTATTAAGATAAATGAGGCAGAACGACTATCAGCCTCTTTGAACGTTACGCTTGTATGCAGGTCTCTTTCAAAGAGCGATTTCACAAAGTGGCACAGCCCTTCGTGCATACCCTCTAACTACCGATTACCTAGGGCAGACTTATCATTTAGCAGCTCTAGTTAACTGCCCTACAACGGATATTGAGGAAACGGTTCGCTGTCTGAAAAACACTAATGCTTTAAGAATAGCTGAGGCTCACCGAGAAGCTACTGTAATTAAAGTTTTTCTCTGTCCCAATTGAAATATTAATAAGCCTTTCTGAATGCAAATCCATTGAACAGACTTCCATTCCTAACAAATATGCTCTATATGGTCCAATTATTGAAAACGTGGATGACGAGGAAGCATTTTTGACTGAAAATCCCCGTAAGTTACTTAAAACTGGAGAGTACAGCAGAGTTCCTTGGATTTCTGGAGCAAATTCAGCCGATGGTATTCTATTCGCAAAAAGTGAGAAAATCCTTCAAATAAGAACTCCGTAAGATAACTTTACATAAGTTTCTCTTAAGAACTTTCCATTGTATGCTCACAAAAATTGCAGGTTCTCTGAAAGATGAAACTAGAGCCAAGGAACTAGATGACCCAAAGTTATGGTCAATATACCTACCAACTTTGCTACGATATGACGAGGACGCATACTCTAATGATACGGTCAATGCAGCAGAGAAAATACGCTCATTCTACTTCGGGAGCGAGTCACCCACAGCTAAAAGAAATTTCCAAAACTACACGAACATGTTTTCTGATCGAATGCATTACCTGCCCATGCATAATGCAGCCTTAGTCCAATCTCAGTACTCTGATGTCTATCTCTATTACTTTGATTACAAAACAATGGTATCCGTACTAAAACTGGCAGAGGCGACACAAAGAGAGTCAAGGGTCCTTCCTGCCGAACTGCAGATTGCGGGATACTTTGTTCACTCTTGGTTAGGAGAGAATTTGCTTGGGGTCGAGCGTCCTTTTTACGGTACACTAACAATTTTATTTTAAAACTATTATCAAAATATCTAAGGATTGTGGTCAATAAAATAAATTATGAAGGTGCTGCTCATGCTGACGAACTATTTTTGTTGTTCAACTTGAATGTAATTCTTGAGGCAAGACCCGGTAGTAAAGATTATGACGCTTCTCGGAGTATGGTTAAATTGTGGGCTGATTTTGCCAAGGGAAATGATACGTAAGGCTGCTTAAATTAAAACGATAATACTTACATTTATGGATTTAGACAAGTCAAATTTTAACGATGTAGAGCGTCCGTCGATTTTGACGGTAAACCTTGGCCAGGAACCAATCCCAAGAATATACCTTTGCAATACCTTAAAATTGAACGAAAAAGAACAGTCATTTCAGAGCCGTTTGAAGACCGGATTAACTTCTGGACATCCCTGAACCTTAATCATTTGGGAACTCCGATCTCTAGTTAAACTTCTTTGAGACACTTTCAATTCTGTTATCTTTAGCTTCGTGATATTGTCACTCTGTTGTTAAAAGGAAACAAAATCTTTGAACAGTAAATTTACTGGAAATCTATAGATTATAATTGTATAAGTTTCATAGCTTATATACAGGAGTACAGGAAAAAGCAACTCTAGCTAATTTTCATAAATAAATCATCATACTCGCAAGTCTTACGCAAATACTATCATATACATAGACAGCAAATAAATAACCCATGCATACATATAATTTTAATTTTAATACAATCAAATAATACTTAAGACTTTAGCTGAATTAGGAACATTCTACGATATAATACGTTTTAAAATGTGACTGTCAACTGTAAGTAGGGTTGAATTTGAATGTGTATTACACCCTGAAAGGTTTTACAGTAAGTTTTGGCACTCGGGTCCTGCATCATCTGGACAAAGACAAGATCGAAGCCCTCGAAGATTTGGTAGGCAAATTCTCTCATCTCCACAGGCGGCGTATTCGCAAGGACTGTACACTGCTCAATCAGAAATCATATTTCAGTATTTTATTATAAGCATTTATAAAATGCCTGACATGTTATATTCTTAGCAAAACTATTAATCTAACCCTGAGGGCATGATTCTGGGATGTACACTAGTCCGTACAACTTTCCAGGACCCCCTAAGGATACTTCGTAACTTGTAGAACGCTCGCCAGATAGTCTAGATGCACTTTCGACCTTTTTTCTGCAAATTGTGGTATTTCATGAAGATTGATATGAATTATCTGTTTAAATTGCTTAATGCTACTTCATTAAAATACTTACGTTTCCCAATCACTCCAATAGAAAAATTCCTGTCCTAGAGTAAGTCCAAAGGGATACTTCACGTTGTTCACAAACGCTTGACGGTTTCTTCCGTCGATTCCAACGCATTCTGAAACGAGATTAACAGGTGGTTTGTTTGGTTTTCAGCGTTCATAAACTTTTACCTAGACTTAAGGTATTTCGTTCAGAAGTTAATGGACTACCAATCTTATGTGTTCCAGCGTCAGCCCAACAAAGCTGATCTCCATTTGCATCCACAATTAAGGAATTTGGTAAAGCTAGCCCTTCCCCAACTAAAATTTGCCTCTCTGAACCGTCAAGTCCTGAATATTCGATCTTGGGATAATCCCTATTCCAGTCACTCCAAAACAGGCGACTATAAAAGAAATTAAAGGTTAAGAATAGCCACTTTATATTGTTAAATACTTCAATTTGTAAACAGACCCTCTCTGAGGATATGCAGCAATTCCTCTGGGATTAACAAGGTCACTATCAATTAACGTTCTTCTCAGTTTGGTTTTCAGACTTGCTACCTCGATTGTATCCTTAAGAGAATCAGTCCAGTATATACTACCGGAAGCCCAATCAATACTGATACCTTCGGGTGAACCTATACCTGCATTAATAATCAGGTTTTATTATCACAACTTGTTAGCATCAGATTGTCCAACGTCCACACATAGAAAAATAGATGTAGTACACTGACCGTCTTCTAAGAATGGTCCCTTTGCAGTGCCATTAAAATTACTCATCTTAATAGACCTCGTGCCGACATCGCTCCAGTATAGTTTCTGGGACGGACAATCAATATTTATTCCTATGGCTGTTTGAAATGGTTCGACAGTCAATGGAACGGTTTTATTCGACCCAAGCATAATTTTAATTAGAGACATTCCCTTCGTCACGATAATGCTAGCCCCGTCTTTATTCATCACTGCTTCTTTGCACTGTTCACCGTCACCCTGGAAGCCTTCCTTACAGCGGCATTTCCATTCTCGGGTAATAGCATCCGGGAGACATTCTGCATTAGTATCGCAAATTGAACGATCCTGATAGCACGGGACTGTGGACTTGCATCTGTAGCCATCCCCTTCAAACCCCTAATGATATAGAGATAATATATTTGAAAGGTTCAGAATAAAAAGTGATTGGGTAGTGGTCTAGTACCGCTGAACATTGACATCGATAACCCCTAGCGTGGGGATCGTAAGCACATTCCGAGTGCTGACCGCAGTTTTGTAAAACATTACAACCAAGGACATCCTCCAGACATTGCATTCCATCTCCTCTATATCCAGGATTGCACTCGCAAGCCCATTTTGAGGCTTTTGAGTCCCAACCACATTTAGCATTTGGGTCACAGTTTCTCAAGATATCGCAACCCACGTCGGGTTTGGCTCGGCATTCTTTTCCATCACCAATAAACCCATCTCGACACCTACAGGAATATCGCAGTCCAACTGCATCGTGAGCGCATTCACCGTAAGGGCTACATTCTGCATGACTTGCACAATAATCTGAAAACACATAAATTAAACCAAACAATGTCATTTTCGAACTTAAGAATGCACTACTAAGCAGACAATTTTGACATAAAATCCATTAATTAAACCTTCTGGAGCACACTGGCGACCGTTTCCCCCAAACCCATGATTACAAACGCACTGATATTGCCCTTCTTGGTACAAACAGGAGGCATTAGGATCACATAGTGAGGGATCTTGATCGCATAGCTCGGCTAAAACAATACGGTTAGGCCATAAAAATCAATTAGCGATAAAATTCGGCTTTAAAGTATTCAAATTATTACCTGGAAGAGAAAATCTGCATTCATCTCTAACATCGTCATAAAAGTATCCAGTGGTACAGTAGCAAGTCCCAAGAAGGCAATAAGGCTGTGGTGGAGTTTCTGATGAGCCGTCGGGGTCTAAATTAGTACCCAAATATAATAATGAGGCCAAGCCAAGGTTTATTGACTTTACATGATTCAAAATACTTACAGCTTGGTCCGTATTGCGGAGATCTCATGCAACTGTATCCATCTCCAACATAGTCCGGCTTACAGAAGCACGCGTATTCCTGAAGTACATCGTCCAGTTTACAGTCCGCGTATGGATGACAATTATTCACAATGTCACAGCTTTCCTCTGTAAGTTTATCATTAAAGGAGTCAAAGCTTGATTGCATAACTTATCCCTACGTGTAAAAAAAAATCGACGAACCATCTACAGGAGTATCTCGATGACATGACATTCCATCTCCAGCATAGCCAGGCTGACAACTGCAAATATACGTGTTACTATTACTACTGTAAATACATTCAGCAAAAGGGTCACAAAGGTCTCGAACTTGTCTGCAGTCTGGAGCACTTCCTACATTTCCATCCACAAGAAAGCAATTAGGAACACTGCCAGAGTAATTAAGAATTGCAAATAGATATGCAAAGCCTTTACCCCCATTAATATCCACTCCCGTTGGTTCATAGCAATACAAGCCATCGCCAATTAAGCCAGGTAAACATCTGCACTCCGGTTGCCCAACTGACACCTCTTGGCATTGAGCATTCGGGCCACATTGGACATCGACACAGGATAATATTTCTACAAAAAGTTGGATTTTAAGGCATGTTATCATCCAATTTTTAAAACGACTTTAAGCTTAACCTGCTACAGTACAAAAAGATTGACCTACTTGTACAAGTATAACCATCTCCAGAATATCCCGCTTGACACTGGCAACTGTAAGATCCCGGAGAGTTATAGCAAGCCGCTGTAACATCGCATGTCGACGTTCCAATTTGACATTCATCAACGTCAACACAATCTGGGGCTGTTTGGCTGTCATAACCCTCAGAAGGCTGCTGCTCGTAGCTATATCTTTGTTCGTATCTGAAAGACAATTGAGTAATTAGCTGTAGCCGTCACACTTTATGGCTACTTAATGCTATAAAACGCAGACTATTTTTTGCTAAGCTATTAAGAATTTTTGCTAATGAGTTTTTACCCCAAATTACATATGCATCTGAAGTTCTCTCCTTCAACAACGCATGAACTATTCGGTCCACACTTGTCCTTGTTTTCCTTACATGGATCCTCTCCTTAATAAATTTAAAAAATGGTAACCATAAATCACCTTTTTACATGAAACTTTTCAACGCTTTGATTGAGCATGTTGATATTAAGATGAGATATGGATTACGTCTTCTTTATTCTTTACCCAATTCCAACCAACTTTACAAACTTACCTTCAACTGGTGTAACCTTTCCCGTTATGGCATATCGAGCTATGTTCTGAGATGCATCGTATACAATGTAATTTCGCCCAACTTTCATCGTCACCGTATCCAGTTCTGGAGGTACTGGAGAAGCCCAAGGACACTCTTCGTACTCTATTGTTTGTTCCACTGAGAAAGGGTTTTCTTCGGATGTACCCTCTACAACATAAGCGTGGGTGGACCTAGAGCGAATTGTTCCTTGGGATACACGTGTGAATTCCATCTTGATATCGTTAACTTCAATGGATTTCCCTACAGGAACCAAGGGAGCAGACCCGTGTATCCTGGTCTCAACTTTCAAATGGGAGAAGACGTCAAGTCCAAGGAAATGTTGGTGAAGCTGGACTTTTTGTCCAGTTTGGGGAAAATGGATATCAGAGGTGTAGTTCATTATTCCACCTGGAAAAGATTAGCTTTAAGGAATACAATAATGGACTAATTGTATAGTTAATTTTAGCATATTCAGCCAAAAATAAAGGACCAGCAGAATCAATTGAATGTGATGCAAAGCATTAATTATATACCCGTAAGAGTAAATCCATTAGGAGCTCCTTTGACACTTGTACTAAAAAGCCATCCAATACTCGTCCCTAAAGTTATGACTGTCTGCAGGTCATATCCCAAACGTTCGGGAATTTTTGCAACTGCCGTATAAGATCTTCCGTCTTGTGGTAAAATGTATGAAAACAAATCCGAGTCTTCTAAGCCCACACCATTAAATACTCCTTTGACTTTGCCGTTCATCCTCACAGGAATCTCTGTAGTTGTCAAAAATTAATCGTAATTGTACCAAATTATAGTGCATCAAAGTCATCCGAACCCCCTAATTAAAAGTTAAATGATATTCAGTCTTTATAGTCGCATCTTTTAAAGGCATACAATGGTTAACCCTACGTGCTAAATGAAATGCATTTCAACACAATTTACAACCCAATAATGCAAAACGTAGTATAGCTATAGCAGCGTGAGAGAAGAACGATTAGCAAGCTGAAAAATTGCTGCCTATGGCATTCTTAACCTAAACCTACCAAGAAAGAAGCATAGTTGGCTCTATTGCCAAAATGCGTAGGCGAAAGAAATTGCACATATGCATGTAGTATGTTAATATGTCTCTACTAATGGTTAATCGCTCAGCATTCTACTACAGTTTACATTCTTCTCGGGTATAGTATATTTTGCAAAATATTCAAAGGCAACATCCCAAACTCTCATGTATACACTTTTATATTCTTACTAGAAATTTATTTACACTTCCTGCTTAATCCCTTTGTAGAGGATTAATGGGACAGGCCTGAAGATGTCCGATTGATTAAAATCTACTTACCATCTTGCAGACAAACGCGACCATTTCCATAAAACCCTCGAACGCATTGGCAACAGTAGCCTGGTTCATAGTCGACGCAACGAGCCTGACTATGACAACTTGTAACCCCTCCGGTCGAGCAAGACGAGCTGGATTCTGAGGAAGATTCTGGGGATTAAGAATACCGACATTAGTTATAAACAGTACAACCTTATTTTGAGTTTATTAGAAAAGAAGTTTCATGCAGAGAAAATGGCAATAATATTTTAAATCAATATTACAATTCAAGGTGAATGCGAGTGGATGGATGATTGCTTATGGAAGTGGAATATCCCCCGGGGAAATACGCTAACGCTATTCCCACCCACATTCAACGAAAATACATTTATTCTGGGTTTGTTTACTCTTCAAAATCCATTAAATACATCACACTAAGAAGTAAAAAGAATACGTACACACGCTGGAGTACAGTTTGCCATCAACCAATGCACCGTTTGTATGTATTGCATCTGAAGTTGATGCATAGAAATAATATCATACAACTAAAAAATAAATAAACTCATCATTGGGAAACCCCTTTCATCCCACGGCTCCAGACTAACCATAACCATACACACTTAGAATATGGAACATAGAACAGCTAATCTTTCAAAGATACACGGCATTCTAGATCGGAGAAGATTGATTGACATTTGAGTGACATGACATGGCATCTTCATCTTCACCATTCCTTTATTTCAGTGTTGTGTTTTACCTTTCGAAACCCAAGACTCAATGTATTTTAGGTTGAGTCCACTAAACAAGGAGACTGCTTAAAAACCCAAAACGCTATGCTGTACAAACAAAGTTTATGCATTCATTTTAATCTATTACTGTGGGTTTTATTTTATGCCTTTCTTGTAAGGCATTCATATAATATTGAGTGAGATGTTTGAAATTAGGACTGCTGTTAATAGATGCCTTGTTGATGAAAATGTCTACTGTAAATAAACATTGCTAATCAACCTAAGTTGTTTTATTATTAGTTGTGCTTGTTAAAATAAAGTCTCAAGGATGCATCTGCTTTCAGTAGTTGGTTGGGTTGGTCTAGGCAATAAACGGAGCTGTAGCTGTAACAACTGTAACCCTTATTGGTGGTATTTGGCTGGATGGGTGGGTGTTGTATTTGAGAATATATTACTTACCTAGCATAATGTTGAGGTCTGGTTCTTCTAGTTTGTGTTCTACATGGCCCATTCGGAACATCCATACTCCATCCTCATTTACATTTGATCGTCTAGAATGTCATTAAAGTTTAATAAAATGCTGTCATAAAAAATTATTGGTATGAAAAATCCGTAGCATGGATAGCATTTTAAAAGAAAGTTATAACTAGGGTCCTTAAGCCATGCCAGAAAACTAAACAAAACATTTAGAAATGAAAGAGTAAGTTTAAGCTCTGTCTTTCAAATTGACATATCATATCAGTTGGAAAGTGAATAAGGATTATTTTAAACGCATTTTAAAATTATTATACAGAATACAATCTCATAAAGGAATCAGTTTTAGCAGTAGTATTTTTTTGGTATCGGTTCTGCTGTCATTTAAAAATGAATGAAATATAGGCATCATGCCGGTCAGCTCCTTTGAGCAGCCGGCTCATTCATTAAATTTGGACTGTAAAGATTTAAAAGACAAACAACGCAACTTGTTTCAAATAAATTACATGCCACTTGCTCATAGAATACTTTACTCGTATGCACAATCTTTCAAAAGTGTAGATGTTCAAGTAGTATACTAAAGGTTGAGTTTGTAGTACAAGTCATGGTAATCTTAATCTTATAATAATGCTATGGAGGTTTCAGGAAGGGACGCCTAAGCTTTAGAGGGTAGATTACATGGTATCATAAAAGAGTCCATTACTTGTGGATATTGGACACTTGATCGGTTCCAGACCCTTTGAGAGAGTGGTGTGGTCCACGGCCAGAAATGAGACCGGCTTGGGCTTTTGCATCCGGCAAACTCGGGTTCTTCCCTGTTCCTTGAATCCATTCTATTTTGTCATACAGGAAGACCACATAGGATTCTCCGCCATCAGATCCGATTACAAGTTGATATGTATTAGTCTAAACAAGTGGAAAGAGTAAAAAAAGACCAGGGAGTCCGTGAGAAAGATTGTAAGTTAGTAGTGTTTTTATGGCTCATGAGAAACCTTATTTATAATTCACTGCACGGCATACAATGCAAGATTTGAGACGATTACAGGGACTAAAATCATGCATAGCAGTATTCAGAACAGATCAAGTGCATTTTAAAGAAATCTCAAGATTTTGTAACTGGCATTAGGTATTTAGCATTTAATTCAATCTCTCGCAAAGCTTTAAAGACAAATGCATGCACAATTTTCTAATAATCTTGAAGACAGTTTATTGGCAAGTTTACAGTTTAAAAGTTTAAAAGAAGACTAAAACAAATCGTGGGCCATAAGGAAATAGATAAAGTTGATTTAAATGGACATGTTTATTTAGGAAAAGTACACTTTTATTACTCAACAGAAATAAACATATGTCACGCCTCGTGATTCAGTCTGTTCCAGAGCAAATCTTCAGTTTTCCGAATCTCATGAAGAATTGTCTGCAGATTTACAGAAATAATTACGATATGCTAGAAATCACATCCATATAGCCACATGCAATTCTTCGATTTTGCTAGTCTACCAACAACCAAGAAGCCCAACAGTTCAAGCAGGGTTAACATAACAAACTGTATTACTTTCGCAAATCTGAACAAGCCATGTGCGAGCCGAGCTTGGCGTTGGAGATTCGAATCAAAAGCCAAAAACAGACAATTGAAATAGAGCATTTAAAACTCTACGTTCAAAACAGGCAAGATAAATAAGCAGCGGAACTTATCAGTAAACGTTATCTGTGTAATGAAATGAAATAAACTCCTCCGGGAAGAAACAGACCGGCTAGTTAATGGTTTTCCGGTTAAACTAAAACTGTCAGTCTGGATGAGTAAGTAGGTTACTTGGTTCATGAGTTTCTGAATGAAGTAACCCAGGATAAGATTTAATGAATTAATTGGATAAATATAGAAAAGAAAATTGAATACAAGTAATTATATAAATTGACCTAGTTGTAATAACTACTACTACTGATTTGTGATCATAAAATACTATCATAGTTTTCAAGGATTCGTTTGATTATTTTATTTCAAAATATGCAACCAAGCTTAGTGTAACTTGGCGAAAAGGAATTTAAGCCAATTAGCCCAAAGTACCAGCTCAGGTTGACTCAGACTTTCTGGTGGAAGCTGATTTTTGAATACCTTGTCACTTTTTCTGTCAAAGTATCCAACATCATCCCACGTCACTATTAATAGACTGAGAGGCTGGAAATTTACTGCTGTATTGAAATGGTCTGAAAACATTGTTCGTGCCCGCTCCAGAAGCTCATCTGATTGCGTTTCTCTAAATGCAATAAATTAATAGGTCCTTAAATTTCCATAAACGCACTCTTTTTATTTTAACCTCATGCAGGTTTCAGCCTACGTATTATCCTTCTGAAAGAAAATAATGCATATAGCTTCATTTAAAAGAATTAATTAATCATTCAAAAGTTCAATCGATGACAAATCAGCTCTCATGACAGAATACCTATTACAAACATGTCATGAAACCTAAAAAGAAAATGCGTAGAGGAAATACCTTGTACCCATAAAAAAAGTTATGCTTCACACGTATACCAGTACCTGTTTTATATTATGTACTAACATATTTTAAAACATAAATATACGCTAGCTATGATCCGTTGATTTTAGAGGGGCTTATCGCTTATGGGCCTTTACAATTAATTACAATATACATTTTTTGCTTCAAAAAGTTGCAGGTCTCCAAACAAGAGAATTGAGTAGAACAAAGATATGCTTTCTAGATTTGTCGTGACTGAACAACTTGAAATAATAATAGTACCTGGCAAGGTTCTTTGCGTGTAGTTTTACTACTCAGCGCTAGACGTGATCATTTTATTAACTTTTATTCAATCTCATCTTTCCTTTTTGTCTGCTTAGTTTCAAGCAAAGCTTATATGTCTCGTACCATACATTGAATAAGTACGTGCAATTACTCATAAAAGTTTACCACATTTGCGAAGTAGTAAATCGGTTAAAAGCCGAGGAAATGCCAAAATATCGATTATGTCATTGAAAAGAAAATCCGCAAATGGAATTTATTTGACTTGCATTTGCATTCTACCTGTAAATTTTTTTTTATAAAACTTGAAGTTGACAACTTGACTTATAAAAGGTACGTGTGATGTGATTATAAATTTTTACATTTTTCCACAAAGCCGGAGTCTAGACTTTAGACGGAAGAGACACGGTCATTTTCATTAATAGTTCAAAATATAGGAATGAAAAATACTGACCAATTTCAGGGAAAAGGTCCTTATATGGGACGCTATTTGTCAACTATCAGATCTTGTGTAAATTAATGTTAGCATTAACTGCTTCGTATGACGTTATAATTATTTATAGTCAGTTGACTACTGGCAATATGTGGCCATTTTATAAGATAATACTGGATAAACACTTGAATCGTACTGTAAACCGTTCAGAAAAATCTCTCTGTTTAAAATCTCTGAATTTTTATCAA
Source organism: Hydroisotoma schaefferi (assembly GCA_034682405.1). Taxonomy (NCBI): domain Eukaryota; kingdom Metazoa; phylum Arthropoda; class Collembola; order Entomobryomorpha; family Isotomidae; genus Hydroisotoma; species Hydroisotoma schaefferi. The sequence continues at coordinate 3,287 of JAQFZX010000066.1, read as the reverse complement.
ACCTGTAATAAATTGTTCCTGATATCCTGGTGTCAACGTCCGAGTAGAATGGAGCGATTGTAGGATAGTCCAGGGGGAATTGCATATTGACGAATGTAGGAATATCCGTGAGAAAGGATACGATTCCATTTTGATTGATCTAAATAAACATTCATTAGCCCATCAATACATTTATCCATCAGGTCGGTTTTGAGATCTCTCCTTCCCTCTAAATACTAGTACCCTGCTCTGCAAACTCATGATACTACTATACTGTAAATAAAGTTAACTTTGACACATGCATTGAAAATTGCAATGTACGAGATCATCACTAATAAACTTACATAAACGCCCGTATAGAGTTGACCATAAAAGAGGATGGGAGTCTGTAGTCTAAACTCAGGTGAGGAAATGTCATCAAGGTCTCTAGGCAGATTTAAATCCAACTGATCCAACCCATAAGGAAACAGTTTTGGATTAGTGGTAATCGCTCCGATTCGGAGAAACTGGTTACATGTTGTGAAAAGAAATATAAATAGGATCTTGGTGAATGTTAATGAACCAGTTCGTTGTCTCTCTGCTAAACGTGCTAATGAACAAGCCGGCACCGGCGGAAACCCCATGTTTTTATCTCTTTCCTATTCCCCCTTCACTTACTACTTATTTGTACTAACTCCGTCTCACTATCTCAAGAAGTTTCAAAGGTTTTCCCCAAACAAACATCCACTGCTTTTATTACTTTTACAAACCTACTAACTAACTACCTCCTTAGGTGACTTTTAGTTTGGTTGACTTGAATGATGTCTCACTCTACGAGATTGAGTAGTCAACCCAGAACCGAAAAGCCGAAGCAACCACCACCGCTAGTAGCAGTAGGCATCTACTCCTACGGAACGTAAAGCCCTTTAAATCTGCTTAATGAAGGAAGTAGAGAGAGATGTTCGTGGTTGGAGTTGTTGTTTTGAAATCTTCGGGAAATGTTCACTCGACAACCTCCCTTAGAGGACTGACGAAAAAGAAGAGTCTTGGCTCCGGGTCAAAGTTTATTTTGGGATGATACAATACACATTATATTAAGGTTTTATGGGTGGGTTAGTTAGTCTTTTTGTGCATGTGGATGGATGGATAACGGAGGCATGGTTGTAGAATTCGGAGTAGATGCAATACAGATTTTTAAAGATTATAGGACAGACGAGAGGCCGCTTTAAAACGCATGTATGTATACAATTTCCCTGTAATGAGATTGTTTTAACTCACCGAAGAAGCAGTCTGAGCTGAGTGGATCGTCTTATTCATTAACTTCTTTATACGTTAAGGAGACGAGTTGTAGCTGTAAGTGAAGAAAAAGCTTCAGACTTCAGAGATATGTAAAAGATAGATGAAAAATGAATGGTAAGGTAAGCCACGGGAAGCATATTTTTCGAAGGGATCTCTAAAAGGGATTTCTGGGCAGACCTTTTTTAATTATTATGGTTTTGTGAGCTAATGAAAGTTAAGATGATTGAGAAAATTACTTTCCCGTGATTTTAAATCTGTCAATTGCTTTGATGCAGTTTTCATATCTAGTTAATAAAATGCATACACTATAAAATATAGGATTTTTCTTCAAAGTTAAAAGCATAGCAAAAACCAAGCAAGCAATGCAAAATAGTCTACCCGTGATCCTAGTTTGTTTGTCAACTCACGCTGATCCAGCTCGTTTGTTCAAGTGTGCGCTTGGGAGATGAAGAGCTTGTTTTTTATTCACTAAATTATCATTACTCTTTGAGAGAACTTTGTGGCGAGACAGTTGTTCCTGTTTATGATCCTTATTAAAGTGAGGATGGAATCTGATCCTTTTTCTAGACATACAAAATTAATGCACGTTCTTTCACACAAGAATTGAGCCAATGATAATATTTTAATGGTGTTTACATTACAAAAGGACCATTAAGATGTTAAAAGAATGTGCTCGTCCAGTATGCTAATTAAGTGTAAGCTTGTAATTCATGAGTAGGCTCTGCGTTTAAGTTGAAGTAATTAAAGTGCATCCTTTCCATTTTTCGATCGCGTGAAAATGCAACTTAGTTGCTGGAAGTTTCGTGCTGATTTCTTTTGTTACGCTTTAAAATGAAACGTTCTATTAGCTGCCGTAGATGCAAAAAACCTCAACATTATTTGAGCATAAAACTAATGGACAATATTTTAGTTTCATAAACGATCTGTAGTACTTACTTTTGACTTGATTCATGTTTGCGTACTACTGACAAATATTAGTCCACACACCATCATATCAACAAAAAGTCAAATTAATCCACATACACTACAAACTACAATATAATGACATTGAAAAGTTTTATGACAAAGTTATATAGTGGTTGCAATTTGTATGTATGAAAAAAAATCTTCTTATCTCACTCAGCATCCGCCCGCCGCATATTCAGTTGTCGGCCGCTGTGATAATTGTATTTATACTTAAAATTAAAACTCTGCTCCTGTTAGTGCTGTGATAGCCAGGTAAAAAACAAAGTATGTGAAAGAAATGTAACGATTAATTTTAATTCAATAGTCTTTTAAGGCATTATCCTAAACCAATCAAATGTCCTATATTTTTAATGATAGCAGTAAGCAGATTAGCATGTCTTTGTTGCCAACCTTTAACCTTCAGAGTCCAGGAAGCATGAAACACTTTGAAAATCCCATGTTTAATTGACCGTAACTTAATTTTAAACTGTATGGGTTTTTCTTAGCCATGTGCAAATTTTGAATACATTTATAATTTAACTTGAGTTATGGCGTGTCCTGTGTTAATAAAATCCTAGAATGTTTTAACTCCTTCAGTACATAACACCTCTTGCTTTTGTTACTCATCTGAACATAATGTCTGAACTCTGGAAGTTATACGAAACACGAAAATATGCAAATCGCATATTTTTACAGACGCCACCACCAACTATTTCTTACAATGGGTAATCACTGTTGTGACTGTGCGAAAATTTACCAATTTTTTGTCAACTGCTTCAGATTTAGAATCTTTGTTTAAAACTTCGTCTGCATAAGTAACAATTTATACATTTAATGTTTTATCTTCTGTACAGTATTTCATTTCAAAGTGTATGATCTATGAATGGATTTGGTGCTCTAGTGACAATTCAGTTGATAGGTGATGCCTTCACTATTACAATCTCAGCTTTAAGATCCACTTCATGTTATCATCTGAATGAAATGAAGCCATTAAAAAATGTGCCCTTATTCAACTGCTACAGCTACAGCACAGCGGCTACAACACGAGTACGAAACGTGGATTGATACACTAATTTATTAAAACA
>JAQFZX010000065.1:0-110668 GCA_034682405.1 Hydroisotoma schaefferi | reverse complement strand
CCTGGTGAATTGGCCAAACATGCCGTCTCTGAAGGGACCAAAGCCGTCACCAAATACACCTCTTCCAAATAAATGACCCAGCTTTCACTCAGACGGTCTCATCACATTACCGACTTTTAAACCAACGGCCCTTTTAAGGGCCACCATTTTATCCCAAGAGCAAATTTTAAATGTTAATAAAGATGATCTACGAAAGGTAATAGGTGACTTTGAATGAACTGTCAACATTTTCAAGCATTACCAATATGTCTTGTAAAGAAAAATAAGAACGAACTGCCTTCCATCTCGATCAGTTTCACATTTTTATTCATATGCCTTTGGAATATCAATGGTTTAAAAGCATAAAACTGAATTAGAAATAGGAAGATGATTTTAATTAACTTATTAAATCGATTCCAGTTTCCAGTTCATAATTATCAAAGCTATGCTACGCTGCAGTAAGCAGTATTTAAACACAGTTAGAAATAATCAGCCAGTATCTTTTATAACTTACATCATTCTGATCATGCCTCTTATGCCACGAAAATTATAGTTGGACTGAAGATACAACTGTAGTTACACACAGTTGGAAAGATTACCTATCTAAATCACTGGGCTATCTTGGCTATGTCGGTAAACTCAAACGAGGCGAAAGCTCACCGTTTGACAATTTCTGAGGGCAAATAAATTGGTAACGGTCTCTGAAAAAACTCCTAACGGCCAGCTCGTCGAGTTTTGGGACCGTATCTATTAAGGCAGGATAGCCCAGTGATTTAGATAGGTAATCTTTCCAACTGTGTGTAACTACAGTTGTATGATCTTCAGTCCAACTACGAAAATTATGATTTTTCTGCAGCTATTATAAAAGTTCATTTTATCATGCATCTGTTTCACCCAAAAAGTAGCTAAAGTTCTAGCTCTATTCCTCAAAAAGGTGTTCATGTTAGCTTTTAATTTGGTCGGGTCTACTCAACTAATTTTGATTCTTTGTTCTTTAGTAGTCACCACTCACCATCACCATACCATATCCCAAAGACGACTCTACAAACAATATCGTTTAATCAACTTTAATCCATTATTTTGCATCCACACTTAGGATGAAAATGACCTCTGATCTCAACGATAAATTAAACGTGTAATAAATTAATAACGATGATCCCAACAATTAAGTAAACATAATAAATCAAATTCCCATTTTAACATCGTACGAAGAAGGTTATAATTTTGCGTATTTCATTTAATCAGAAACAAGCTTTCCTTTTGAGGCAACTTGGGACTAAAGCAGATTCCACACCAGCAGCTTAAAACTTCTTTCTCGTCCGCTCTTCCGTATATAAACTCTCGAGGTTTCTCTCTCCTGCATCACAACGTCTGTCTCATCTCAGTCAGAAAATATTAAATTCTTAACGTCAACTTTAACTTAATTCAAGATGACCGGTCGAGGAAAGGGAGGGAAAGGTCTTGGAAAGGGGGGAGCAAAGCGTCATCGAAAAGTCCTTCGTGACAACATCCAAGGAATAACCAAGCCTGCCATCCGTCGTCTGGCCAGACGAGGGGGAGTAAAGCGTATTTCTGGGCTGATCTACGAAGAGACCCGAGGAGTGCTGAAGGTGTTTTTAGAAAATGTCATCCGAGACGCTGTAACCTACACGGAACATGCCAAGAGGAAGACCGTCACTGCCATGGACGTCGTTTATGCTCTCAAACGACAGGGACGTACCCTTTACGGATTCGGAGGATAAATTATCTCCACCACAACCTCATCCACACTGATCTCACCCGTTGACAACTGTATCATAACCAACGGCCCTTTTAAGGGCCACCAAACTTTACTAAGAGCATAGGAATACGAAAGCCAAAACGTCTCGGATTAATAACGCTAAATAAATCAGCCCTAAACTTTATAAATATTTATTTTACTATAATACAAACTCATGGTATTTAAAGGGTAAGGTCAAAGGTCGGGAGCGGTCGAGGTCAGCTTGGCTTACTGACTTGTTCTGTGCCGGTGTATAAAGCGGGTATAAAAAGTCCCCTATGCATTAACTTAACAACTTGATTCCCATAAGATGTAAAACCACTCATTAAATATCTGGCAAATAGCTCACATTTATTTTCGAAGGTTATTCCAAAATATGATTCTAAAATGGGGGTCAAAGGTGGTTTATGGGAGTTAATTGCACTAGGAGTACTAACAATTAGTCTAGTTTGTTGGGGATTGTTAGTTAAATATTTTAGGATGCTACTATCCTCGTTAGTACTACTGTTAGTTGGAGGAGTAGGGGAGCTTTTGCAATTATTAGTAGAATCCGTCTTTTTCTTTCTACCAATTATAACAGTCTCGTAGGGCTGTTTAATCCCATCCTTGGCAAAGGGACAGATTAGTTCTCCATAAATAGTTACCTAGAAGAAGTTGTGGTATTATTTTCGACATTTCCCCAGAGATTAACATGTTTTTGTACATAAAATTACAGGTACCTTTAGCCAAAACCAAATGGTAACTAATTCCAAGCCCCATTTAGGGAAAAACTCCTGTAAAAGTTTATTCTGGTGGGATTTGTTATTCGTACACCAAACTACGAGTAATCCATCTTCCTCTAGAATACTTGCAATCGGTAAAGAGGATATTTCCACTGAGTCCATGAGTTGATATCTGAGGATTAAAAAATACTTTAAAATAGTTTTTTCCACGTTTTTTTAGTGATGAAGGCCCATTTAAGACCTTCGTACTGAACGACTTAGGGGCAGCTTACCCTGCCGGATTTAGGGATTTCTTTCTCCTCCTTATGAATTTATTCCTCCACGGAGGGTCCATCACAATAAGGTCATAAGTGTCCCCTGAAAAGTCAATTTCTGTCAGATCCCCCGAGAAAAACCGGCTCTGGGCTGGAAACAAGAATTCATTCGGGGGACAATCTATTCCGGTTACGGGGCTAAAAATTCCCCAAGAAAGGGGATTTTGCCCGTGGAATTTTACAAAAGGGAAATTACAATTTTGATCATAAAATGTTTTAGCTGTCATTACAGCCTCGGCGTTTCTTCTCTTCCGACTTTCTAAACCCTTTTCGACCTTTTTATCATTAGAAACGGACGCATTTACAAGGGAGGGCTCGTCTATTTTATCATCAAGTATTGCCTGGTTTTTATTGGGAATTTTAGTTCTAAAAAACATAGGCAAGAGTAGCTTTTTTGAGAGCTCCAGAACAACTTTAGATATCTCGGAAAGATCATCTTGGAAATCCGAGGTTCGCATGTTTTTTTCAGCCGGTTTTGACTTTTTAAACTGATCCTGTATTTCGAAAAGGTTGGGATTTAATGCATAAAGTTCTGTCTTCCCTTTTTCCAACTTTATTTCTATATCTGAAAAGTAATCAGGGTGAGAAATCACCCATCCGGCTTCCGCTGAGGTGAATTTAATTGACATTTTGGCAAAATTTTACACACAAAAACTGTTGTTTTTCCTACAAATGTATTATACGAATCCCGCTATCCTTGTAGGGGCTATGAAACATGAAAGTAAGAGTTAAGTAAGTCTTCGTCTGCTTAAGTTAGCGTGTCTGTGTAAATCCTATCAAAGCTTTTTTGTTTTTTTTAAATTAACGCTTGGCCTTTGTTCTACAATTCTGGGCTAATTGCATAACATTTCAATTGAAATTCTTGGTAATTTTAATGTTTCGCTAATTTTTTCTACAATTTGTGAATTGGCGAATGTAAGTTACAGAAACGTTTTATAAATCATATTTACCTATGTCCGTCCACCTCTTGCATCTTTATTAAGGTTAACGTGGGCAAGGATGTAAAACAAAACGCAGACCACGTCAAATCAATTACGCTTACTGAAAGGGTGAACGAGGTGATTATCTATGATAAGGTTGACGAAGCATGGATTTGCTGTTGAGGAATGTTACATAAAAAAACTCAGCGTCAACAGACAGTTCATGAGATGACTGACTATGACCCTGATGATCACCGATTCATGGGATTTACTCATTTTAAATTAAACGGAAGTGCGTAGAGTAATCGTTGTAGTTAAATAGTTATCTTCAAGATGTTGTTTTTCTGATGGGCGAAGTCAGGTTTTTTTTGCAGGATAATTAGCCCAAATATGATACTTGAATGGGGAATTATGACATGGGCGAGTCGAGTGGTTAATTAGGTATTGCATCAAGCATTTTTTTATTATTACATTTAGTTTAAGATGAGTATTCTTTAACTTTATGATAAAAATGCTTTGCCTTAATTACTATCTTTATTACTTAATTATACATGGAGATAGTCATTCAATTTAGCACAAAGTTTTTTACGTTTGGATCAACGCTTTTGGTTTGATTTGTAATATAAATGGCTTTAAAGTACAAAACTACACGGATACTTTTACATATTCGGTGTATAATATCAAAAAATATAATTCAAGTCTATACTATTGTTTCAGGCAGCACATTTTTTTAATATCTCTGTTGTATTATGCTTTTTATGTTCCTCACATTTTAAATACGTAGCTGTTACCTATCACCCTTGTCCTAGATTTGTAAAAAAAATATATTGCGCGTTCTATGGGTTTTCAGCTACTTGTAATAGCCTCGGTCAACTAATAATAGTTCTATGAATTTTAATTGTAGCAATAATGAAGCTAATTGTTAACTAAGTCTTGTCATTTAAACAATATTACATTATTAGCCAATGAAATCGAGAAATTCCCTTGAAGGGGGAGAAATCCCTATATGACTATTACTGCTGAATCTTTTAGGGTGTTTCTTATTCTTGCCAAAGTCAGCATCGTCAAAAAATTCATTGAAAAAATTTGAAGAAGGACCATTCTTGAAGGTAGAGGGGTTGTTAAATGGGGGCGAGGCTGCGATTGGAGGTGATGCAGGGCCAAAGTTGGGGGCTGACACGAAATCTCCATTTGAAGCACTAGGGTTGCTTAAAGTTTGAAAGTTTCCATTGTTAAAGTTAGATCCGATGCCTCCCAAACCTGGTTGCTGGGTTCGTACTTCGTCAGTATGGGTGACTGCAACCTGAAGATTCAGATATATTTTAAAATACCGTTTAGCTCTAATCATATTCTACTGTCACTGTAGAAAAATATCACAGTACCTGTGTAGTCCCCATATTGGGAATTTCTGATATCCATTCTTCCAATGTAATTGGTCCAAGAATCTCGTCAAATGCAGGGTCGAGGGGGTTAACGTTGTTATTCTTGTAAATAGACCGGTCAAAGGGATAACCCATGGGTCTAGCATCCGGATATCTTTCTCCGTTAATTCCACAGAAAATTGGAGCAGGTCTGCATACTTGAGGTCTTCCACTTAAGGGGACAGCATCCTTGGCTCCATTTGTGACCATTACAAAATAATCATACACCATTCCTTCGGGGGATCCCTTAGGAACGAGAAGATGATGGGGCCAACCGCACCCACAATAAGGCCTTGGATTTCTAGCACCGATTTGGAGTTCTCGCAGACTCTGGGGGAAGTCTATGGTCAGCTCGGTATCTGCGGACTTCCGGACTATCGTGTTCTCTCCAAAATCAACTATTTAAATCATGAATGTAAAGTAGTAAGAAAGCCTTACGGATAGAATTATTTTAGCATTTTGTTTTTTTTTTCATTACGATCAACTTTGAACTTGTCCATGATAAAGAAGCGTCTCCTCTGTTCTTCCAACGGGTAACGTCTACCGTTTTCATCAAATCTTGGGGCAAAAAATATTCTGATCGTTGCTCTACTTGATCTGACGAATTCTTTTCGATTCTGAAAATATTTTTAACGTACTTTAATTTCTAAACCTTTAGTGGCTTATCTGGAGTGAAACGATGTTATAATTTCTCCAGTTTATAATGGAATTTAATGCATGAATTTATACGATTGTCAATTGGTATTCAAAGTCTTGATGATCCAGATGTTGAATACAACCCCAAACAGGTCCTTGGACATTTGTTCGATTGAAATCAAATCCACGGGCAAGATCGTATCTTGCTTCGTTAAAGAACGTTTGAAGGTTGTTTCTTGGTAGTGTGAAGGATTTTATGCTAACATCCAAAACCTCCACGCCTCGCCATAAAAGGGGCCAATCTCCCTGTATTTTTAGACGTCGAAATTATTGCTAGGTCTACGGTCTCCGTAATTGGCTCAATGTAAGTTTTTAATTTTGTGTTACTGACCCCACTTAGTTGGTAAGGGGGTAGGGTTCTTTTGTGAGACTCAAAAATGTCATCAATAAAAGTATGGTAGGGGTAGAAGATAACATCCCTCATAGCAGTGGCAGGGTCACCCATAACTCCAGGGGGGAGATTAAGTTGTTGCCTGGGATCTAGGATAAGACTTATGACAAGATGACCTGTGTTGTGGATTCCACTGTATCCGTAGAAAGGTTGATTTGGAGAATACTCCGTGGCTTCCACCATGTTTCCCAGAATATCAATTCCTCCCAAATTATTGATGGAAATCTCTTCTCCAAACCTCTGAAAAATGAAAACCAAGTCTAGAAACTTAAAGGGTTTTCTTATAAATTTTGCAGAGAAAACAAGTTTAAGTAGTTTTTCATACACTTAAGACCGATCTTAATCGAATGGATTCCAAAATTCGACCAAGTTCTATGGTTCGATTATTCAAGCTAACAAAAGTTGCTGCGCCTGCAATCCTGTTGGACATCGTGTCCTGTCATTCATCAATGTTAAATTAGGACTAACTGTTAAGATTTATAAGATGATTTAGTATTCGTTGAATCTTACAGATAAGGGAGTATTAGGGGGTCGACTTGACCAATTGATTCCAGAGTTTGAATCAGTCAATTTAGTATAATAAGGTTCCCGAAGAATTGTTCCTCTTTCCAAGTTCAGAGGTAAAACAGGGGCCAATCCGTTTGATAGCCTTTCCGCATGGTATCTTTATAAATCAGTATTCAAGTGAATAAAGGAAAGAACAATGAAGAATAATTGCATTATATCCTAAATAAAGCCACTGAAGACAAACCTCGCTACAAATGATCTATGCATAAAAGAAAACAATTCTCCTCTACGGTCTGGGGCCGGATTTGTCCTCCTTAGGGGATAGGTCAAATGCCAATACCTGGGGAGTGCAATAAATGAGTCATGAATTATAAAAGCAGATGAAAATCCACTAATTCCTAGAAGTAATAATTTCGTACATATGATGGGAGTTGAGCATAACGTCTTCTCTAAAATACCACAATCGGTTTTCGATTCCATTAGGTGCTCCAACAGAGCCGTCAAGCCGAACGCAAGTCTGATAATTGCAATTTTTATAACTTTATTTCCAATGTATTGTTCGAATAGGGATTTTTGCAACCCAAAACATAAAATATTCGGTTACCCGACTAGCCGGATTCAAAGTGGCCTGTCTCTTCATCTCCTTCATAGAATCAGAATTGCAGAACATGCTAGGCATAACTTCGATCATGGCTGGTTTGCGAAGTCCTTCCATGTCTGGTCTATTAATTGCAGCGGCCAAAACAGCTCGTAGCCAAGCGTTTGGATTGACCTCAGGTTTGTCCCTCAGACTACCAGCCATGGTTATGGCATCTTGGGCGTTTAATTGCTCTAATAATTTATTAAAATAAATTTTCCATTGAAATCAATTGAAAATTATAAGACAAAAGCTTCATTCTGACAAGTCATGAAAGTATTACAGGTTTTAAACTAAGAGTTCGATAGGCATGAGTTTGCACATTTTTACTCTGATAGTTTATTGGGGCGGAAATATTTTCGCTTTGAGTAAAAACGATCCACCATCAAAATTTAATTACGAGACGACGAAACGCTGCTCAACATTTGTTCATTTTTATCCCCTATTCTTCTATAGTGAATTTACATTTTAATGGGAAAACCCAAGCGCATCATCAACGATAAGTAGTAAAGTGCAGTAATTATTCCCTGCAATTAAGATTCATTTTTGGGCGGAAACTAGTGAATGATAAATGTTTATGGCTTCAATAAAACAATTAAGATAAGGTATGCTTCTTCATTCATCGCACAAACTTCATAAGTTATTTTTCTAAAAAAATTGCATGCTCAACCTTGCGAAGAGAAATCTGCCTGAGAAGTAATAAAGAAAAAGGTCGCTGAAAATTATATCAGTAAAAGTAGGAAAGGAAATGTAGCAGGATCCGCTGCGCTAGAGTAATTACCGGTGATAATGGATTAAGGATTAACTTCAATTGAATGTTAACTTTAAATTGTTACTTTGAGCAGAAAGTATTGAAATTGGAAATTGGTTCAAGGGGAAGAAGTAGGTGGTTTTACTCTCATTTAGCCAACTAGCATTTGATTGCATTGTATCTAGTACTTTTTCACGGCTAGCTCGACTCATTATCATTAAATCGTTACTTTTGTATTATTACTCAGGAATTAGAGTATCAATGCATAGCCAAAGTCGTGAGTGGATCAATTAAAGAGTTTGGAAAACCTTACCCATGAACATGTCCTTCATTTTCATGACTGCAGATCTATGGCTTGGGTTTTGTGAGTAGAAGAAATCCCGTTTGGGACAAGAGTGAGATAACTCTTGGAGGATTGGAAGTTCTTCCTCGTCGTCGAGGAATGTATTTATAATATCTTGGACTGGCATCTCCTTATTCCAGTCGAAAAGGTCTAGGAAATTACTCTGAAGATCTCCACTATTAAGGGTACCTGTTGGATAAATATGTAATGGTTCGCTGTAGCTTGCTTACATAAGATTAAATCAGGAGAATTCAGCAAAGTGAGGACAAAATTGGCATATGGGCGTAGGCGACTGAGTATAAGGAATTGATTTACCTCTACTTCTCCCCCCGATGGCCCGTTTTGAATAGGAACCCTCAATATTAACAGGTCCATAGGACGGTACGAAATTTCTCTCATAGTCCACATCATCCAAAGGATCCAAAAGCTGCCCTTGGACTATGGAATTTGAAATGTTTACTAATAAATAGATTAAAACGTAGCTGGAGTAAGGGATCCATTTTAATCTATTTGGCTTTGAGGGGTTTTTGCTCTTCATGGAGATGGATGAGATTGCCTGAAAATATAATTGTAATAAATGGAGTGAGACATTTAGTTTTTACAATCAAGCCAGACACTTTTGGACACTTAATTTCACGTTACAGTGCAGTTGTTTAATGATATTAATGATAAACTTCAATTCAATTCAATCAATTCATACTATTTCATTGATGGCTAATTTTAAGCTGCAATATTAGTTGCCACGATTAATATTTTGCATTGCAATGCAATGGTCACTCTTTCAATGAAAATATCTGCAACTTTAAAAGATTGGAAACATATATGCATTACCTGGTGCAACTTTTTATCCAAGAAAAGTGATCAGAAAAAAAACTTCACAAGTTTTTTTTAACTACAACTTCTTTTATTTCTAAAAAAAATATTTCCAGAGACTAGACCACAACCACACGCACACGTTCCTCTATAATGGGATTAAAGAATGCGATTCTTCGAGTTTAAAACTTATACCCTTTCCGTTTCTTGCACCACCATCGCTATCACAGGTTATCACCGAGACTAAAGTACGTCAACTAAATACTTGTTATCATTGTTCCATATTTTTTTATAGATTTCATTCAAGATTTAATTTACAGTAGTGCAATGCAAATGCAGTACACAGCAGTGCCAGTTCTACTACTGTACTTTACTTTGTACAACTTATCAGATTATTGTAGACCGAGCCTATAAGTGTCGAGAATATAATAATCTTTATTATCGCTTATTGTTATTCACTCATTGCTTTTCAGTTTCCTTTATCATTAGTATCCCTCAACTCGGTCGCTCTTGTCAATAGCTCTTTAATTCAGTCATTCCTTCAGTTATTTAACATAATATAATTCATTCATCACGACAGCTACTGCTGCTACTTATGGGGAGACAAAGGATGCGTAACTATTGTTTTGGGTTAAACTGACTTTTTTTCCTGCACTAATAAATCTAACAAACCCTATAGCATAGCATTCTATAAAATCCTGTTGTATGTCACAAGTCCCAAGAGTAGCCTCTAGCTACATGTCATTTTTATTTCGTTAATTATCTGATTTGAGTAAAAATATAAAGAACATGATAAAGGAACAGGAAGAATATTAACTAAGGCAGGATGAATAGAGTCATTCATTGTCAATTTTTGCAGTTGCAATGAATAATTACGGACTAGCATTAATTAACGAAATTTTATAGAACACACCTAATTAAAAGCATCCCGTACAGCACAACTTGCACCAGTAGTACATGCAGAGACGGACGGCCAGTCAGAGGAATTTCAACTGACTTGAGACATTGGATGTGTAAAAGTAAAGTATGCTAATTAACTCTTCCACTGACTTAAAAAAAGTTGGAACAAAACTTGGCTAAATTAAACGCAATCCAAGTATTATGCCAAGCTGGTAGGCAGTTCATTTAAAAGCGAACAAATTGGAGCTAATTTTTTAATCAGATTTTTGATTTTGTACAATTGAATTGGATTGCATCTGTATGCTGCCTCTTTGAAAACAAATTACACTTTTTATCATTAAAGGTTTTAATTATAGACTTCAGTTTTTCCAAAGTTTACCTCTGGCTACGCAAAAACCAATGAAACTTGGTTTCAAGCAAAAACAGAAGCTAAGTTTCTCAATGATTGCTTATTTGAAGTGTGCAATTATTGACGATATATGAGGGTGATGCAACTAAACCAAAGCCAAACCACCAACCAGGATTGCATCCGTTCCTTTGTCATTATTTTATACCTGTTACCAACTGATACACTTTGTTGTTACTTTCGTTGTGACTTATTCCATTTAGTTCATTTAAATAATGCGAGCGGATAAAAGATATTAAAAATGATACTAGGTATAAATACATATCCTCTGAAAATTGGAATCCCACTACTGCCAACAATGAATAATTATTCAGTGCCATTGTTGCTATCTGTCTTTCCATATTACTTCCTTTGGTCTTTGGAGTACATGTAAAAATATACGTCAAAAGGAGTACTTAGAACTAGAACTATGATAATAATATGCTTAGAAGCTAAGTTGATAAAAATTGTGATTGCTTCAGTTCTTCCTTCCCGTTGTTTATCTTGACATAGTTGTTAATCTAAGCATCAGATACACATAAACAACCCTCTTAGGCTTATTTGAATAAGTTTCAACGGTATGATTCGCCCTGCATAACTCTCAGCTTACGCGTCCATGCTATTAAAATTTATACCAATGCGACTGCGACTCATTAAGAAGTTTATGACCAAGAAGTTTAATTTAACACATATAATGAAAGTGCGAGTTTTCTGTCTCTAAACCACACAATGTTTCATAGGCTCAAGGGAAGTTGGGAAGTAAAGTTTTGAAAAATAATGTTCCCATGCTTTACTGAATTCTGTAGTCTGTAAAGGTGTAACGGTAAGGATAGATGGGTGCTTATAATTTATTAATTGAGGCTAATTCAATTAGTTTATTGATATACTTATTGTAATTGTTGTAAAGGGGGAAAGGCTTAGCATTACTCTCATTCATTACTATTAGTAGTGCTAGTGATTAACATTAACAGTCCCAGGATTGCCGTGTGTATGAATGAATGGACTTCTTTGGCACAGGATTAGCTCAACTGATACGGATTTGCACGATATGGTAATTAGTATATTTGTATAATAGACGCTTAAGGATAATTACAAGGATTACTCCCACAAATGAATAACTACTGTTTTACTTGTATTTAATTTTAAAAATTACATGAGAACTGTGAACTCATTAATCCTGAACTTATTGCCTGTTTTGGTTTAGATTCTGTGTTATATTTGTGAATATATGTAGACTATAGAAATGAACGCAACTATTCACGAGTCCTATCCTATCTCATCTCAATCTCTGATAATATTATAATACTAACAGCAACACCAACATCTATGGCTTTTGGCACCCTATCTAAGCTTATCTTACGGCCTTGCTGTATTATTAAATGTCTTATCTTTTTCTGCAATAAAGCATGCAATTTACAGCAGTAGCAGAGCAAGAAGCAATCCTTTTTAAAATCTTAACAAGTTTCCAATAAAACTTTGCAATCGCATTTCGCACAGGAGAAAATCTGAACCCTGCTGAGAATTATAAAACAAAGTGCTTGCAAGTAACTCATTTTAATGTTTCCAATGACTCGTTCTAAAATACCTATAAATAAGAGCTTTTAACCAAGCTAAAGTCTCAGAAAGTTGTAAAACTGATTTAGATAAAGATTGCTTTAGCTTATGTAGTTTTATGACGTAAAATAAAATTCATAATGAAAATACACAAAGGCTGAGGTTACTAAAATAATACACTTTTTGTTACCGTTTACTTTCAATTTATAAGAGCATGCAAAATCCCACAGAGACTAAAGTAAATTTCCCATGAAAACACCATAATCAAGAGAGCAAAGAGTACCAATATAGCAGTTCTTCCGTTCCTTCCTTCCTTCCTTCCTATCTTTAATCTCTACATTTCATTTTATTTTATTACCAATAAACATTTTAACTTCACTTACCGTAGCAATAAAAGGATCCGAATTTCCCAATACCCAATCCTATTATACTTTTATACACACTCTCTACTAAGGTCAGAGCTTCCAATAGAAAATAATATCGATGTGTTATTAGTAATCAACTTAAAATAGAAACGACGCTGCTTAGGGTTGATGAAGATGATATTAAACTTATAGACACACACACCATGGCACAGAAGAACGAGTAAACTCAGTAAGGAATAGCAGTATGAAAGCCACTATTCCCGATTCTCAATATTAGGCTAAGTTTATTTAATTTGTGTTCTTAGAAAGGAAATACTTTTCCAGCTTTTCTAAGCTTCAGCGATAGTTGCTTGAGTCCCAACGGAGCGACTGTTCGATTAAGAATGGGTCTAATGAGTGGACACTCTGCGATCTTATTGAGACTACCTACAAATGGTTATCTGACTTCGAGAACTGGTTGAATACTAACTAATACGAGAGGATATGTTATAAACTCCTCCTAATAACAATTAACTCCCAAAAATAAGCTGATTATTACTTAATTCACCTCAGCCGGCCAGGCCAGTCTAGAGTTTTCTGGATGTTTTAAATAATACTCTTAAGGATGTAAGTAGAAATGCATGAGGAAAAAAGCAGACACAACAAAGTAAAATTGGTGGGTATGATTATGCTAAAATGTTGGATAATAATGGTTTGACTTTTATAAAGGAATTTGCAGCCTTTACTTTTGCTTATAGACAAAGAGAAGTAAAGCTAGGGTTGAGAATGACAGAAAATATGAAAGCACACAGGATTATGTATCATTTCATAGATGGGTACCCCCTTGTCAGTTACTTTTTGGTTATCTTATAATACTTACCACTCTTATAATAATTTTCTTACTAAACTTTACTTTACTTTGCGTCTAATTGTCTACTGTCTCTGCATGCAACATAAAGTTTACTACTACTGACTTACTGACTTTAGGCATGTAAACTTTGACTGAAGGAAAATAAGGCTTTTGTAGCTGAACAAACTTGGCGAATAAGCAATAAGGGATTGGGTTTGCGTGTACCATTATGCTGCGCTTGCTAGTGCTTCATAAAGGAACGTTCTAGGATCAAGAATTAGCCGAGCGTTTTACCAATAACTTATGTGTAGCATAGTGAGCTTAGGAATGGGGCTCTTAAATTGTTTGCAGAGTTTTGGGAATTCGTAGAATAGATAGAGGGATGCATATATAGCAAGGCAAATTGGAGGAGTGTTTAGCAAAATCGCAGGTAATATTGACAGTATCAAGGAATAAAATAGCTCAGAACACAAACTACTAAAGCGTTATTGTAAAAGCGATCAGTGAATAGCAGCGGTCTGGGTTTGGTTAAAACCTTTACACTGTTTTATTGTCAGTATTAGTATTACTTTTTAAATGAAAATGAAAGAGTAAAAGTTGTTTTTGGATTCAATTTAAATTTAAATGGGCTAGTTTTATTTGAATGAACTCTATAAGGTATTTAAATGGGATTTAGTTATTTTCCGCAGTATTGTTACATTGTGGTAGGTGTATAAGGTAGGAATAATATGTGTATTATTTGAGGAAGGTTATTGTTAGATTTGAATTGAAACATTTTGTTGAGACAGGATTATTTTTATTGTATTATGCAGTCGTGTTAAATAATTAACAGCTTCTAATTTCTAAAGGAATTAGAGGAGCAAGTCAAAATTGGTTTAAGTCCACAGGGGAAGGTGTAAACGATGTGTGATGCATGGTCGATATATTAATTAATATTAATCTGATTAAAATGGAGTTAAATGATAAACACAAGTTTCCTTCAACGGCAGTAATTGAATAAATATTCAGGTTTTTTATGCTTTCGTTTAAAGGCTGTGCATTACTCAAGTATGAGACAATCAGAGCCTCGGTCTTAATTATTTCATCGTGTGAAACAATATTATTGAAGGAGGTAGCTATTTATTATTGGAATTAACTTGTGAAAATGTAAGAATTAAGTTTTTAACTACCGATATTTAAGACAAAGATTATACACGAGAGGCAAATAATTAACCAGGCCACGAAGGAAGGATAAATGAATAGATACGCTGCTGTGCCAAAAAACAAGTTACAGTCACACAATGAGAGCCTGTTTTAACATTAAGAATTGTACTATAGAATGCTTAGGCTTTCGAATTCAAAATATGACTAATTAATTGGGCTTGATGAAAGCAGCAAGTGGATTCAATTATCATCGCAGTAAATCACAACCGTCTCTTTAAAAAGATATCTCATATTATTATCTTGTAAAAAGTAAACTCAATCAAACTAATCTACCTACTGAGGAAATACCTGTGGCTATTTAGGGTTTTTTGTGCATAAAAAACTAGACCTCGTGGCCTTAACTTCTTAGCCTAAAATTATATCCATCTATACTTTTGGTAGTTAGTTGAGAAAGATACGTGCGGTACATTTTGTTTGTTTTTATGAAAAATCACAATAATATTATTTCAAAGAAAAAGAACAACAGAAACAGATCGCTGCAGAGATGCAGGGCGCTGGCAGGTTAAAATGGGAGGAAAAGCTGAAGACAAGCAAATAGCTTAGATTCTCATTTTTACGCTTTTATTTTACGAGATTCTCTGAAACTTGAACTTCATAATGAATGAACATGGCACTGGCACGGTAGAGAAAAAGACAAAACCCTATTTGTACAAATGAAAATAATAGCCTGTAATATCCCCCACTATGCTAACGAACCGCCCAAGTTTAGTTAATGGTGGTGGCAAAATATCAGTAGTAGTAGTAGTAGTAACAGCCCTTATGCTTCGGTGAACCTTAAGATCATTAACAAGGGTTTTCTTAGATCAAAGTACTCACTCACTCACGAAGGAGTAAGCTAAGTAGAGGCAGCACAACTAAGACAAAAATAAACATTTTTTATTCATTTAGATTTTGTGATGATAATAACTCAGCACAAGGGATGAGATTTGGAATTGGCTTGAAGAAAGGAAATCTGCTGAGGTTAGCTCACAGAGTAGTTTAGTTGTTGCTAGCTTACCTTTGCTTTGTGTTATTTAATAAGATAGTTGCTTACAAGGTCTTATCTGGGTGATTAAGAGGTAAACGATTGACAGAGGTACATTCTTTGGGGAAGCTGTGCCCATAAATTATCAAAGGGTAATGCCAAGGTATTAAGGAAACTTGTGCGAGATTTATGGTAGAAATTTAATACGACTAATTAATAAATACAATTCCTCAGCCCAATTAAGACTGTGCTTGCCATAAACCTTATTAATTAACACTGAAAGTATAATCAAGAGTGAAAGACTTTGATAGACATTTAAGGGTATGAATTTGAAATCTTTAAACTGTCCACGTGCAGCCCCGGCTCTAACTTAGTTAGGTGCATTGGTGTGGTTGGTTTATCAATGGTTTGTAGGTTGCTGACTGATGAGAAGCGTTGGTCGGTTGATTTTTCTGATGTCTCACTTTCTTAATTTATAATGATTTGATGTAAAGAGACTTTCAGGGAAAGAGGCATGAATCAATTTGGTTGACGTGGAAAGGAATTGAAATTTCAAAACGACTACAATTTAATTCCTTTTTGAATGCGTAATTGTATCAAAATCAAAGTGTTAATCTCGTGAGTAGGTTGTAGGTGGTTGGAAACTTTAGTTAGTATTGCGTATTTAGTGCAGAAAAGCTGTATAAATTGGCTAATAGTTAGAATGAGGTGTGCTACTGTCTTGTCCAAGGAGGACATTTGAGATTAGGAGGACAGGAAGGTAGTTAAATGAGTTGTAAGTTATAGCAGAGTAGCTTAATTTTTCTTGGTATTTGAAGAGATCAAAGCTATCATTTGGGATGAAAGTGAAGTAAAGGCTATGGGACACGACAAACGGATGGGTGGAGTAAAAAGTTTAAATGGAAGGAGATTTTTAATTGAGATTCAGTCAGACTTGGTGTTACGTTACTTTTCACGCTTATCCAAGTAATTTAAATCAGAGTAATAGAGGCAGCATAATAGTTGCAGTACTACTGGTTGTTGGTTTCTTAATGAAGACTAGATTGATACAAAATTTTCTGGTCATGCGAGACGAAATACGTGGAATTTAATCAGTAGGACAGGAAGGCGTAATAAATCCTGACTTGGATACTTCTACACTGCTTATCTCTGTCTAGTTGTTAATTTATTGGCTGGTATTCATTAAAAAGCTAAAACATTGGTTTGGAAAATTTCAATAATAATTTAGTCTTTCCCTGTTGCCTGTTGTTTCAAGTATAATAACATGTGAAGTTATTACGCTAGGTGTAATTTAATCGAATTGAATTTATAGCTGAGTAGCTGAGTTGCACATTCATTTAATTGGATTGGATTTGTCAAAATTGACGAAACGTAAAGATCATTTTAACCAAAATTGTGCTTGCTTTAGTTATTATGTGTTGAAAGAACACACATTTTAAATGAGCCATGTCATTAATGATTATTAAGAACATGTAATTTAATTGCGTACATAATTCAAGGTGTGTTTAATTAATACAAATTAGGTGGAATTAATACAAATATATTAAATCGCCTTCAGGAACTCAACACTTCCACTCCATTTTAATCTAGTTTTTTGGAACCCGGAAAGAGTTACTTTTATTTTTTAATATTATCAATCGACAAGCAGGTTTCATTCTTTGCTGTACAGTCTCAAGATTTTAACATTGCCTTATATTTTTATATTTCATGGTTGGCGAATGGCGTTATTTCATGTTTAAGGAATTTTATGCATGCTTTTTTTGCGCATGCAAGCGATGCAGAGATGCAGTTTAGTTTTAACTTTTCATTCATTCTTACTTAGTATTATGAATAAGTTACGAGCTTAAAATTAATTAATTAGGCAGCTGAATTACCAGAGATTAGATTATCAAAAGATTTTAATTGAAGGTTTGAGTTATTTATCTTTCTGCTATACTGAGGAAGTACAGTAAATTATTGAGAACGGAACCTGATCCATAGACAACTGTACATACAGTGAACGATAACAAAAGTTAATGCAACAATGCAATTGTAGTCGTAGTCGTGGGGTAATAAAAGTGTTACACTAATTTTTGTATCTTAATCCTGAACTTAAGCATTTACAAAGCTTATTCACACCCCTGTATCTGCCAGTGCTGCTCTGAGTGAGTGTTGACTTCTACGAGATACATATTAGATTTGAAGTGATTACATCTTTACGCCAAAGTAGTCAAAGATGTCAAGCATGTCCTGTAAAACATATTCCATGAGTTTACAAACTTTTGCAGACCAACATCGTATAAAGAGTGCACATTCTTATGTAAAATATGCATCATTCTTTCTTTTCTTCAGCAATAAGTTTTGAATGTTCTGTTTTCACATGTTCTTGTTTTTTGTGAAAAAATTGCAGTATTTCTGTTCCTTGTATTTTGACTACATGTGTTTATACCACATATGTAATATGCATGGAATGTGTTGTTTTTTATGTGTTGTAGAGGTGTAACCAGCCTTGTAGTTGTGTGGTGAGGAGATTGAAAACAGGGATTATATTTACATACTTTAATGTGTTATGTCTACCTTGGTATAATTTCCTTAAGCATTAATCAATCAATGCAATATACTCACTAAAGCCTGTATGAAACAGGGATACCTTAAGTCTCTAAAACTAATCAATAAGTTGTGTATCAAGCTATAAAAACCTTTTCTACTCATGTCATAGGATTAAAAACCACTACCTGTTTGCTTGCTTCTCTATTGTATTATTATTGTTGATTTACTTTTATTACTCGATTCTTTAACCCTGAAAGTGAGAAATTGCAGCTAAAATTGCCGGTTTGGCGAAATGAAATGAATGGTTTTGCCGTCAACGAAAGTTAAGTAATTGTCAAGTTCAAATCAACTTGAAGTATAAGCATTAGTCTATAGTTTTGCTCATAAATCATGATAAGTAAATAAATTGCAATCTAAATCTAAAGTCAGGTCAGAAAAAACATGATCCACATTTTTACTTAAGGTCTCGTTACTCAATAGCAATTATTATAAGAGAAACAATGCAATAATAAAAGTTAGAAATATCCCAATCAGATAGCAATCAATCCTCCTGGCTCGTTCAAATTATGTAAATGTAAAGGGCAATTTTAATGCTTTTAACTTAAGCTTTACTTTTATAAATGTAAGTATGCAAATTTATATTCGAATCAGAATCATCGCTTTTAATATGTTATGTTTGTACAATGACACTTTTCATATTTTTATCTGCAAATTTTCCTATCAACTGTCAATTCTCAATCATCTGAGGCAAATGGCGAGGATTCACATGCGTAAAGAACGGACGGATCAACGATCGACTTACCATAGTATACTTGCAGCAGCAGCATTTTCTATCATTCTCAGTTAGCAAATTGTACCTGTTTCAAATTAAATTGAAGTTTATTCATTCATTCGGTTTCGAGTCTCGACTACTACTATTACTACTACCTTTTACTTTAGCCTCGCAGTAGTGCAGCAGTGTATTGATGACACTGCAGAAAAAAGTCACTAATAGCCTAAGAATAGGTATAACAGAGTAAGAGTTTGTTTATGGTTCAATACAACAAACGAAAGACGGCCGTTTGGACTGAGACTTTTTAGAATAAAGCGAAACTTTCTCACTTATAAAAACTTATCCTAATCATTAGTAAACTAGTGTTAAGAAAAGGACTTACATAATACACTGACAGTTTATTCAATAAATTTGCATCCGTTATCAGGAAATCTTTACCTTGTTAACGATTTTATTATCTGCAAACACGACTTACCTTTTACACTTCTTCTTTCCGAGCTTAACTAACGTGACGTTGACTGCATTGTATGGAATTCGATACTTAAAAGCAGGGGTTTAGCTTAAGTTTATTATATTTAATATTTCAACTTTATTATAGAAACTTTATGGCCTTAAATAAGACTTTTTTATTTCCTATGGAAGTAGTAAGCTTTGAATGATGGGTGATAACAATAATATTGCTATTTAATAACCTATTAAATGTTTGCGATTTAATCAAAAGCGCATTTCATTTTGCAGTGGAAAAGGACTGAAATGGTTAATGCTAGTCGGTTGATGCGATACTTTCACACAACGTTGTTTTTTGTGTCATCCTCATCCTATCATCCTGTGCAACTTTACATAGGCTTTTATATAAACCTTGTCTATAGTTAATGTTGATAAAGCAGTGGATGAAAACTAAGAGGAATTCATGACTAGTAAACTAACAGAAATTAAGCTTATCGACAGTTTTATCAACGAAACAATTATGGGGGATTTCTCACAAGAAAGTTTTAACCTCATTTAAAGAACAGAAGAAGAGCATAATACTAGCAGCTTTTTAAATTTTTGTCTAACGTATGAAAGCATTGAGGTGAAAAAATTTGTCGTATGCATAAGTTTTAGTAAGGTTTAGTACATTGTCAATTTTTTACGTAGGTTTCCCTTTCATGCTTAACTGATAATTTAATGTCCAGTCCTTGAATTTTGTTGTAAACTAAAGCTAATAAGGATAGGCTGGCCTCTTATTTACTCAGAGCTTGGGATATAATGATGATGGTAATGTCTTAATGAATAATAATCTAGATTAAAAGTAAATGAGCTAGGTTTTGCTTTAACAAGGAGATAAATCCTTGTGAGGTATTCTATTGTATTTTATTAGTTTAAAAAATGCATTCTCTATTGAAAATTAAATGGTTTACCTTTAGCATACCTTTTACTAGCATGACTTTAGGCAAAAACTGAGTGAACTCAATTAAGAGTCTGTTCGTGAAGTCATCAATGTATTTATTTATTATATAAGGATAAGAATTACTCTGGTCCAGTTTTTCTATGAAATGGCCTAATTGAAGTAAATCGAAAATGAAAGTAAAATATTTTTCAAGGTAGGTTATTACAAACAGCACATAAATAACTAGATAATAGTATTATAATGCATTACGTTGGTTGGATTAATGAGATTTTTCCTCCTGCTGCTGAATTGCTGACACAGAAAACTTCTGGGCTAGTTTTATGAAAATTTATAGCAACACGCGAAAAGGCACACGGAAAATACCTTGATCGGCTAGAGTTATGGGGCGATTAATCAGACGGAAGCTAAACAACAGTTGTAAACTTTAGGTTGGGCATGTCTATGGTTTTGGTACAACTACTGGTGGTTCTCGTAGTACTAGTACTACCGTAGTTGAACAAACATTCCGTTTACAAAAACAAATCACTCATGAATCAAGACTTAAATCTGTCTAAAGTGGGAGTAATTTGTCTTCAAAATGCAAAATTTCTGACAATTCTATTAAAGGAGTGGAAGGAAGGAGGAAAGTATGAACACATAATTCGCAATTAGATTAAAAAATTGTTAGCTAACCGAGGAAAAGTAAGGAACACAAGGATCTAAGCTGATGCATTATTCATCTTTTTCAATTCTTTCATTCAACATTCAACAATGTTCTATCTTATTGGATTCCACGAATCATGAGTCACGAGCTGTAAAAAAAAGGCAATCCAATAATGTAACGAAAGGTAAACAGTAACTTAAAGGGTAAAAAAGGATTAAGGTTGCACAGGAAAAAATGCTATGCATCTTAATCTTGGAATGGAAATTGGATCTGTCTAAAATCCCTTAATTTATTGGGGATCTTGGCGTAAATAACACAATATTAGCAAAGGTGTGAGCAGTAGATTAGCCTCTGTTGAAACAATAGAATGATGTACAATATGAGAGAATATTACAAGGAAAAAGATTAAATTAAAAGAAAGAAATCCCCTTGATAACAACACGAACATTGCGGGTAGAATGATGGAGTTCATGCAGGTAATTCACAACTATTACTTAATTTTAGTTGCGTTGGATTTACTTGCATCGGTAGGTCGATTTCGATTAGAGGACATTGCATTATATTGCATTACAGACTAGACTACATAGATCTAAGATTCGTTAGTTATTGACGTCCTCGTTTTTACATTTTCTATTCAATCTTGAAGAAAATGGGAATATCAGAACAGAACCAATACACAACCTTGTTCAGTCTAAATGAAGTTTTCAAGATTATTCCTCTTAGAAATCATGACTTGCAAAGAGCAAGTGATGTAAAAGAGTACTTGATTTCAGTTTGATTTGCTTTTTCGTCTTAATCACAGGTACACGTCGCGTCGATCAGGTAATAATAATTGCGACATTGAGACAATCCCCCTATGCAAATAACTTTTTAAAAATGAGAAGAAACTAGAAAGACGCTAGAGGAGTTGTAGCCTTAATTTTAAAGGGTACGAACGGATAGAAAAGAAGGCTAGACGATTTTAATCAGATCGATTCTATTGGTATGAAGTAAATTATTACTAGGAGTAAGTTCTACTTCTAATGTCATGTCAAATCAAACATTGCTCGTTGCAGTAGTTAAGAATTAAGAACGGTAGGATGAAGGTGCTAATCGTGGATTATAAGAGATTTAGACCATATCAAAAGGCCGTTTGCCAGAATTCACTGACAGACATTTGCGAGTTAGTAATTTAGCAATCAGAACGTAATCAAGGATTGAATAAATGTTTGGATTTCAATGGGATTTATTCATGTCAAATGATATAAATGTGACCAATCGTTTCACGGTAAAGTACCTAATTTTTTATTCTAACACTGTAATTATCTAGCTCCTAGTGTTTTTAGTTTGACCGTAGGTAATATGTCTACATACGTAATGTAGAGGAATGTTTATGACACATGAAGGAAAATCACTCAAAATAGGATCTAAATAATTACTAAAGTGAAATATAATCACAGTGTTTTATTTTGGTTTCGCTTTGTCCCTATTTCGCCAATACATTCAAACTAAATGAACTATGTAGCGTGTACCAGTTCATTTCTTATAATGACAAACCAAATTGCCTGCCTTTATTAGGGTTGTCTCTGTTCTGTATCCATCCATCCATTTTCCGCTCTGTTATGATCATTAGGTTTTTAAAAACCTATCAACAATCAACATTAAGCTAACTTATCACATACAACTACTGACCACAATAAATAATATAAATTAGAATAGTAACCCGCAGCAAGGGATATGCGTTATTTAAAAGAATTATAAAATCTTACTAAACTAACCACAAACTGTCTCCAAATAAAAGGGGAGTTATAACACGCTTCTGGCTTTGCTTTCAGCAATTTCTGACGGCTAACTTACACTTTACTTTTACGATACTATTACGTTCATGTATACGTACACAGATGCTAAGTATTATGCATCGGCGACCCATTAATTTATTTAGGAATTGTGATTGTTCTAGTGATTGCAATTAGAATTTTCAGCGTGCATGAAATGCACATAAAAATCATTTACGTCAACACAACAAAACAAAGCATTCGTTTCCAATCTTAATCATTCCTTCATTATCCATTACTTATGGAGCGTAGGCAGCTGTTTCTGCTTGATTAGACAGGTGAAAAATTTGAAGTTGAAGTTGAAATAAAAGAAAAATATTATAGGGAGAGATGTGAATCAGTGTAAATTTAGAAATCGGGTCAAGTCCACTTCTCCACATTGCATCGCGTCGTTAATCGTGGCTGCAACAAACAGTGACAGCATATTAGCGTCCAATTTACATGTATGGAGACTAAGTTAAGGCAGTTTTTGTTGACGAAGATAATGATCATGATCGGTTTGCACTCGCACAATTCCTCTGAGGAATTTCCTCACGTACAATAAGTAGATTGATAGTAGTTAGTTAAAATAAAAGCAATGAAACGGCAATCGTTGTAGGTAAGCCTGAATTGTATGATATGATAATTATAGTTGCAAACAGTTGGAACTGCTGCAAGTAAAGTAAAGTTGGTTATCGTTGTATTTTAGATCTATAAATCGGTCTGTTTATTATTATTATCGTTTTTAGGAGTAATCATCGTAGCAACATTGTCCCATAAGACATCGCTGAAAGAATGAGACTTTGGCTCCGGTCAGTTCGTTAGTGGATTCTGAATCGAGTTCCTTCAGTGCTGCGAATACTTCATCCAATGTGCTTTCCTTCATGCAATAGTAATCAATGCTTTCTGGTAAGGTGGTTCTAATCTTTTCCAATTTTTCCAAAATTAAGCCCCAATTCTGTCCTCGTTCCGGAATCAGGTACTTCAGAGTGTTCTGTGGGGAAAGGGGTAGAAAAAATGAGTACTTCTGTCTCGATGTCTGAAATGCTGTTATCATTTTGGCATTATCTTTTATCTATTGTTTCTTAGACGTTGTCAATCTGATTTAATGTCTTAGATTCATATCCTTTGATGATTTGCCTGAGTCAAAATAACAATGGATTTTTATCCATTTCTGGTATAGGTCGTAGTGGTACAGTAGTCTAGTACCTCTATAAGTAAGAGTAATGCGAAATTATTACTAAAAATGTAACCCATTTCCCTAAACAATCAAACTAATGATTCTGTGAATTTTGAGTACTTTACAATAATTAAATATATGTCCTTGTTCTTATGAATTTGTTAATTGTTCCTGTTTTGAAAATCCCAAGCCGATAAGGGGTAAAAACTGTTTAATGATGCAATTTGGTACTTAATGCTTTTTGAGTGCTCAAATTTTAAAGGATTCATGATTCATTTTCATGATGACAACTTAAACTAAAGAAATGGACATTATATTATTATTATTGTATAAAGAAGGGAGTATTATAAGCGCCATAAATTATGGTTTTAGAATAAATACTGAAATTAAAATAGGCTTGGTCAGACCACGTAATATGAAAGGGTGTTTAAAGTACCTAATATATTGCAGTGACCACTATTTTATTCTTACCCACAAATGTATCTCCTAGATGAGAGCCATTAATCGTTTTGAATGTATACAGGCTTTTATATGGTTTTTGTTGACTTGTCATGACTCGCGTTTTTACCTTATTTTTTCAACAATTTAAAGCTAACCTAACCTAACTGCTCCAGTTGCCAGTTGTGAAATGATAACATAATAAATTAACTATTTAAGCAAAAAAGTTGTACTCTAAAATCTTAATCTAATTTCAAAAGCTCAGCTAATGAGACTACTATTTCAAAAACTGTTGTACTTTTACCTGATAGGCCTCACGAAAAACTCCATCTCCAAGAATTGCATCAATGCTTCCCTTAATATCTCCCACTAGCTCCACATCTCCAACGTCATCAATGGCAAACCTCTTCTTAAGCTTGAAAATGACCGTGTATCCGTTTAAAAACTTGCTTTTAATATCCCTGGTAGAACCAATATACTGTAACCGTCCGTTTATCAAGAGGCCTACTCTAGCGCAAAGAGTCTCACACTCAGCCACATTCATTGAGGTAAGGACCACACTTTTTCCAGATTTCTGGAACTTTTGCAAGGTTCTGCAAAAAAGTTTCTGGCCTTGGGCATCCATCTCTTTACTTGGTTCGTCCAAAATAACAACTTGTGGATCACCGATAAGGGCAATAGCTACACATAAACGGCGTCTCATCCCTTTGGTATAGTTTCTGCAAGAGTGTTCTGCATCGTTCTCTAATCCTTCATTTACCAGTTAAAGTACAAGAGGATTAGATTAGAGAGGGATTAACTCATAATGATGAGGTATTAAGTTAAATTGACGATAAGTAAAAGCAAAAAAAGCTTTTAGCAAGATGCCAGGTTCAATTAGATGTTTAAGGTTACATTCTTTAGGTCAAAGTAATTGAGTTAGTAAAAAGTGTTCTTGTTTTCTGACAAAGGCAAAAACAAACCTAGCGCAGACAGCCATTGTCTAACTTCAATCGCTAGATCATCCTTGCATATCCCTTTTAAAGATCCAAATAATTGAAGCATCTGTTTCCCTGTCAGGTCTTTAAGTACAGAGTCCTTCTGGGGGCAGTAGCCCAGCGCTGATGTAAACTATGCGGATCACAATTATTAGTATTGTATCAGCCTCTTTTTTTCATAAAACTCACTTAACCTATCATTAATTTTTTTGGTGGTGTTAATTGCGGTTCCTTAATCGATAAGGGTTTAATTTCAATTTTTTAAGCAATTTAATTGAACTATACTTACTCCTTGTGGAGTTCTTAGCATGCTGTATGGGGGTAGGTAAGCGTCTCCTACTGCAGGCATTGTTTTACCTACAATAGTTTCGAATATGGAGGTTTTCCCAGCACCATTCAGCCCTGCATTATTCTTAATGTTATAAATATGCTTTTAATTATTATTGGTTTTATAGTGGAAAATGTAGTAAAATGTTAAAACCTAAGAGTCCAAAACATTCTCCTTTTTTAACTGAAAATGAAACGTTGGAGTAAGCCCCAACAGTTCCGTAATTTTTACAAAGCCCATCCAAAAGCAACGCTTCATCTTCAGGGATTTCATCGCCTACAATTCGAAATTCAAGTAAAGCTTATAAGCAATCGTGCTTACATGATTTACAAAAACAGGTTGCATAAAAAGTTGGACGGATTAAAAATATTGTTCTAAAGTCATCATAACTAACCCATCCCAACCAAACGTTGTACCCAGTCAGCCTCTTCCGCAGCACTAGGATCCTTTTCAAACTTCTCGTTAATAAATATTTCACTAGGTGCTGAGAGGAAGTACCGATTTAACTTCTGAAAAACTTTGTAATCCATCAAAATAACTAGGACAAAGTAAGCCAGAGCTATCAACCCCATTGTGATAACATCACGCAGAATGGTGTAACCACTGTATCCGTAACTGGTTGTAAAAAAGGGCAATGGGGCGAAACATCGATCACTCGTACAGTTATCTGTACAACAACAGTCATAACGAATACTTAGAAACGCAAGCTAACTGCTCGTCTATCTATCCGTTTACAGAAGTAATATCCTGTACCTACGCATCATTAAATTTCACAAAAACTAACGCACCATTAATTATTAAACTGATCTCTTTAAGGTGCATTTGCTTTGCCAAAACTGGTAAATATGTACTAAACTCATTTATTAATTGCCCGAATAATTGCTTCTTTTGGGTAGGATTTCAATAATTTCAGCATAAAAGCACAGCAATGCCACAGTAGAAAGAAATTAGCCAGTGAAATTAAGTAGTAGTAGTGGTTATCAACAGTGGTCATAAAGCTCATTAAAGCAAAATTACAAACCGCAACAAGAGTAAGCCGGAAGATAGACGTGCAGCCCATTTTTGCTACAAACGGCTTTGATTGCCTGCTGAGAAAGCACTTCGCATCTACTATTGTCCAGCACAATCTTCGAATACGTGAACAATGTATGGACCATCAGTGGGACTGGAAACGGGAGCGATACCCAGTAAAAAAGCTCCGACAGCCAGTTTGTTATCCCGTCATGAGCCTCGTAAAGCAGATATCCCCCCAATGCTACAGGATACAATAATTTAGGTGCATTGTATTAATTATCTGTATTAATTCATTTTACTGCGAAAAACATGACGAGCAGAAAAAACTTTCAATCTTTTTCTATCAAAACACTTGTAACATATTCATATTCTTTTGGCGAAAAGTTGGCAGTTTTTCCACAACAACGTTCTCAAATTAATATAACTTTCACATCTTTTAACTAAACTCATCACGTTACTGGTCAGTACTTTGTGCTAATCACAGTACAAATGAAAGAATAAGTACGTGTGCGTTAATAAATAGCAAAAGTAAAGTAGTTGAAATTACTGCATCTGGCATTTCATACAAAAATGTGAATGTAAGTAAGTTATGAACTTCTTTTTGAAGTTTTACATTCTTCAAAACCATTAGAAAATTGTTTTGTTGTGAGTCTACTCCATACATCCGTAATCAACAGCTACAACAGCTAATTACTGTACTAAAGATTGAAGCATATTGTACTAGTAGAGGGACACTTACTGACGAAAATGTGAATCACGTTGAGCCACCCGAAAGCTGCATAAGCATTGTTCACAAATTGGCTAAACAGGTAGGCAAAAGAAAGGCTGGCAAATCCTCCGGCAATTAAGATAGTGAAAAGAACCACTAAATCAAATTAAATCATGAATTGTTGTTAACTAGCGGTCATCAATAGGGGATAGTTTAGAGAAATCAATGGAAGGATAATTCCCCATTATTGGATCTCAACCACAGTAATCAAAAGAAGAATCAAACATTAATCAACTCAAGGATTGATCTTCTTCTTATTCTTGTGTGGCGAAAAACGCAAGAAAAAATTATAAAAATTTCGAAGCTAGTTTTCTTGCATTTAATTTGCAATAGTAAAAAAAGTAAAAATTAGTGGTAGCATTAAAAAAAACAGTAGTAAAACACAACCTGCTCCATGATACATTGTGTAGATGTAACGCTCTTGACAGATGAAGGTGATTAGCACAGCTAATGCAGCGAATAAAAGCATGAACAAGCCATCAACTATTGCATACGAGGACCAAAAAGTAAGAGGACTGATCCCTGTCATAGTTTGTAGATGATGGGTCTGAAGAAGGATAGGACATCACGATCAAGAATAGATAGAGACGAGAGAGAGAGAGAGATGAAAAACAAAAAAAACGAGAAATCTTTTTATTATTATTACAATTTATAGTAAATTATGTGCATAAACGAAAGCTTCATTCATGCGGCGATTCGAGAGGGGATCAATGATGATGAAATAGTACTAAAGGGTAATAATTTCAGAGATAAATTGCTCTTCAAAAGGGTAATCACTTCAGATTTCATAGATAAATTCCCCATTATTCTTAAGTAAAGCAAAAACGGGAAAAACTGCACTCGACTCTAGTGCTTATTAAGGCTAGCGCAGCGAAGCCTTTATGTGAATGCATGGTCCTGCTGGCCGACTGGCTGACTGTCCGTCCGAGCGATAACTTTCGAACCGTTGCATTTTTTTAAATTCTGTTTTCGGATATCGGTATACGAGATCCCAAAACAATCTGGTATTGAAGATGGGTCATATCAGTCACACCCCCTAGGGAGTGGGGCTAAAGGTCACACTATCGTTTGTGCTAACCCCTATCAACCATGGTATCGTTGGAAAGGTACTTACTAGGAAATTTCAAAACAATGGTCAAAATTGTTCTGTGACACTCAAGTCAAAAGTTATAACCTTCCGAAGGTCAAATGGGGCAAGGTGAGACTCTACACTACCCACTAACCCACTACTACAACAACTTCATTTGACCCTATTTGGGCACCCCCACTGATTTTGGTCTAACGTTATGACCGTGAGAACTTCATCGGACCCTATTTGGGCACCACCACTGACCTTGTTCTAACGTTATGACCTTGCGAAGGTTACATGGGGCAAGGTGAGACTCTACTTCTAACTGGCACCCACAACCTCGACAACTCCATACAACCTCAAAAATTAGAGCCCCAAACACCCCATAATGTCTCAAAATTCCCCCAACACTCAAAAGGTCTCCACTCGCCCCCAACACCGCAGAATGTCTCAACTTGCCCCTAACACCCCAGAATGTCTCAACTTGCCCCCAACACCACAAAATGTCTCACAATGCCCCCAACACCACGAAATGTCTCAACGTGCCTCCAATAACCCACGCTAGCCTTCGTTACGGCCGTTTACAACGGTTTATTTAGATTGACTTACGCCAGACACTCGTTCCTTCATTGGTTTGACAGCAACCATGGCACAGTTTATGGCTACGGCGAAGGCAAAGTAGAAACAAAGAGATTTGATCACCGCATACGTTCCGTCATTTATGGATGTCTTGAACGCGTCCTGAAAATTATCATATATTTTGGGTTATTCAATAGGAATAGATGAGCTAGAGAATGAAATTGAGTTTTGACTTTTTTAATTGGAAAAAAATCCTATAAAATATTAGCCATGATTTTCATGGAATTTAATCAAATTTTTTAATTGTATTGGAAAGTATATGCAATCGTGTGAAACTTAAGAGCAGTAATTCTTTGAAGGAATGCATTAGAATATAATTTACTGGTAGATTAACGTAATAATTTCTAAACTCTAAAAATATGCAAGAGAAAGACCAACGTTTGATCAGATTCCAAACGCTTTTATGACAAACGATTGTGCCTTACTAAAGAGCATACACAAATAATTAAACATTTCCAATTAAAAACGGTTTCTTACATCAGATCCATTTCTCAGCGGGTGGTTCTCAACGCTTATGCTAATGGATGAGAAGGGCTTTATCTTTTTCAGCAAGGTATTCGTGACCAAATTGACAGCTAGCGGAGGTGAGTTACAGGGGACGGTGTTGTACATGGACAGAATCGTTTGGTTAGTTTGTTCTACAGCGACAATGTACTGATGTCGATATTTTGCTTCGCTTTCGACTCCCGCAGCTAGGACGGCTGTGGAAGCGTTTTTACCGCGTGGAGATATCATAGCACTTGGACCAACAACTGCAAGGAATGCTCCCTTCAAACCCTGGTTTTTTATTTGGAATTAGCATCCTTTTTAATTAATTATGAATAAGTAATAGCAAACTTACTGGATCAGGAATGCGGAACATAGTAATAGGACTGTCGTAATCCGTCATTTTTATGTTTATTTGGCTATAGCGTTCTACATCTCGATGGAGGCCGCGATTTGCTCCGGTAATTCCAATAATTATTAAACATAATGGAAAGAGGATCTGAAGATAAAGTAGCATTTATTTATTTAGTCTAAACTCAGCATTTATACATCAAAATCACAGATTGTATTCTCTTTCAACCTGAAACAGAACAGCCCAAACATTTGAACGAGTCATCCAGTAGTTTTTAAGAACAGATGCTACCAGTCGTGACCATCCTAGTTGGAATCCGGTGAGTTTTCGTCCTACGAAAAATTCATCCGTAGGTTCAGCTAACGGTGAGATGGCGTTTTTGAATTCTTTCATTTCTCGAACGCTAGGCCAAATATAACGGATGAATCGCCATATACTCTGCATGTGTTAACAATGTGCATATGTGTATTGCAAATTACTTAAAGAAGATTTCCTCTACAGTAGTTGTATGAATGTCAATGGTTTGAATCCCAAAATCATCCTTATGGTCGTAAAGTTCAGTAAACATCTTTGGAAAAAGTGGAGCATAAACATCGGGAACGACTAGAGTGATGTCTTCCCCTGTCACGGTCATGACTCTGTGCTTAATTTCAGCGTAGCGGATCTCTGATGTGATCATTCGCACCAGTTTTTCAGCTCCAGACTCGGCGACACAGAGTTTTATCGTGTATCCGCTACCTGTTTACATGATGACTCGGCATGAGTAAAAAGTAACTTTTCACATGGAGTTATTAGATGGTATTTAACTCACCAAAAGTCTTGCGAAGGTAATCAGGCGATCCGTAACATCTTAGAGATCCTTCATTCATAATAGCCATGCGGTCGGCTATAAGCTCTGCTTTTTCCGTAGCTTCCGTAGTATAGATTATTGTTTTGCCTTCTTTTATTTTCTGAGTAATTTTTAAACAAATAAAGAAGCCAAAATTTTCTAAGCGTTTAGCAATTAGTTCACTAAAAAAAACAGGCAAGCTTTATTTCCTACCTGTATAACACTGAAAGCAGTTTTTTCCGACTCCGTATCCATCCCATCAGTTACCTCATCAAGAAGTATAACCTTGGGATCCCCAATTATTGATATGCCTAAGCACAATTTACGCTTATCATTGTGACTTAGATGTTCAGCCCGAACTTTACTTTTATCCTTGAGCTTGAGCATTGCAATCACTTGTGTAGCTTGAGCTCTTGCTGCGCTCCAATCCCTCCCTTTTAGCTAATTATTTTAGGGTTTAAATGCTTTATACTATCATTATTACATTACTTAATGCTAATAATTTGTAAATCCAGTCAGGGTGAACCTATTACCCAGGAAAAGAGAAGTAAATGCTCCATCACTGTTAAATCTTCAAAAAGCATGTCATCCTGAGGGCAAAGATTAGTGCTCCTTCTTGCATCAGTTAGATAATCATGGATATCATAGTGATTTACGTAAGCAGTTCCCTCATCAGCTTTCATGATACCTTTGCATTTTATATCCAAAAAAATTCCAGTAAATTACTCTGAAATTTTACCACTTACCTATCTAACCCACAAATAGCTTTTTTTTTATACCAAGAATAATCTTGAGCAAAGAACTTTTGCCACTCCCTGTTTCTCCACAAATAAAAGTGATCTCATCCTTGTAAAAGTCACAGCTAACAGATCGAAGGATAGTCTGAGTTTGAAAACTTTTTGAAACGTTCCTAATCTGTACTCCGCATTCCCTACTATGATTAGTATCCTCGATTATTTCCTTCGAGTCTGCAGCATGCTTTGCCAAAGGGCCTGCATAAATTAGCCCCATTTCCGAGAGTACTTTTGTCCTTAAGACGCCAATGGGAGAGTTTAGTGGTGAATCGCAACCAATTTCATGTTCTACTGGCTTCTCCAATGCTTTCCTTCTACGGCATTTACATCCTGTGGAGAGACGTCGAACGAATTCCGGAAACTTGGTGTCATCGTAGAGAACGTCGTACATGAGTCTGTAAGGGGACTTAAGGCTTCGGTGGGATTTGTCTAGATGCCTTGCAAAGGTGCTTAAGATCATAAAAAAGAAGCCATCGAACACCATCATGGCGATAAGGACGGCTAGGTTCAAGGAGTCTGTGGTGTTTGCATATTCTTCCAAATTGTCCCAGTTAACTCCAACAACTATTGCAATTAATTATAGGATTAACACTTTACTGTATTGTCTCAAATAGAGACCACGGCTACTAAAGGGCCCCCTTTATTACTCTTAATAACCCCATAAGCCATGTTGAATTTAACCCTTCAAATGTCAAAAATTTTACAGTAGCCGTTCAGGTGTATAAAATACGGTCCTTATAGTTTTTGAAAAATAGTAATGGTATTTCCTCAAAACAGAAGCCTCGTCTAACGAAGGAGTTATAATATTAGCCAAGGCAGTAAAAGGGAAAAGGCAGTGAAGATATTCTTAAACCTTGAGCCTCCCAATGAGCTATGATTCCACATCCCCAATAAAGACACATATTTGGCATGACCGCGACCAACAACTGGGTAGCTAGAAAACGCTGCTTGTTCCCAACTAGGAAAACTGGAAGGAAATAGCTCGCTAGCCAGATCGTTACTCCGAGAGAACCAGCGTTTTTAGCTGAAAGTTAGATTATTAGTCGTTGCATGAAAAAATCGGTAATGTACCTAGAGCTGAATTAAAATGGATTGAAGCGGAATGAAAGACATTCTGTTGAAATAAATAGCTTACAAGTGTTCAGTATAGTGGCAATGAAAAAGCAAAACCAGCAAGAAGCAAAGACGTAAGAAAGGAGAAAGGTCCAAATGACAGGTTTAGAGGAGTAAATCAAAACTGGACCCGATCCGGATAAATTAATCGTAAGAATCATAATGATTAGGGCCATGGTAATTACTGCAACAATGAGCACATCAACCATCCATCCAAACCAGTACCCGGTATTGCTTAAGCCAAGCATTGTCATAAATTGCTGGGATAAAGGGTAAAAGTGAATTAAATTAAAAGCCAAACCTGAAAACAAATAGACAATCTAAAGACTCGTATTATCTGTACTTTTATTCCAGTTTCTTTCTCCGTGGTAATGGTTTTGATAACAACACCTGCCATTACGGCAAACCCTAGAATAATTGCGGATGGCAGGAGTTGAGCAAGGATGATTGTGAAATGGGACTTTTCCTGAAAAGTATACGGTGGATAGGGCATCGCTTGAGTTTCTATAGAGTACTCTAGCTTCTTGTCGGACATCATTGTCAAAAATGATGTATCAATCGCCAATTGAAGCCCGAGAAATCCAGTCTTTTCATATTGTTCGAATTCTGCGTATTAAAGTGTTTAAAAAATTAAGAGATATGTTATTACAGAATCTCATTTCAATCATACAGTTTTGCTGTTTATGCATTACGGTTTCCAGGTCCTGGGGCTTGCTTATCTGGGAACACCTTCCCCGTAATAAACTTGGAAGTCATAAGCCTGATTTTGTAAACTAAGTTAGAGTTTTTGTCAGGCGTGTTAAAAAACACGACACCGCCAGTTAAAGAGGACGGTGTCCCAAAATATACTGAATTGTTTTGTTGAAGTGCTGCATTTAATGCTTCAATTTCTGACTCTGTTTCGAACCCTTCGACGTCTATATTCAAATTGTTCATGTTACTAGTTACTTTTCAACTTTTCATGCTGCAAAATTATTAAATTGTCATTTATCATAGCTAACCAATATCAACCATGTTTTCCAAAAGTATTTTGTGGACTTTAGTCATTAACTTGTTAACAAATGGGGTTTTAGGAGCGTAAGCCAAAACTGAACGGACTTCACTATTGCTGCACCCAATAGAGCAGAGCCCAGTGATAGAATTCTGTCAAATTAAAATTGATTTTTTCCTTTGTCTATTTAATTTATTACGGTAATCTTCAAGGTTGTTGAAATGTAGACCTTCATGCCATTCGCAGAGTATAAAGTTGGTCTGTTAGTTTCCGGCAGGAGATCAGAATCAGGCTCCATTACAGATTTCACGGAAGCTAGTAGCAGAACTAGCAAAACGGGAGCTGCAATTTCTATCAAGGTTCTCCATTTATGGTGGCGACGAAGTCTCCAAGCTTTCCAGAGGACGACGCATACCATTCTGTAAGCATATTGGAATGCAGCCATTTTTCTGCTGTGCAATGCTTTTTGTGCTCGTAAATGCTATATTTCTCAGATTCGTGATATTATCAGAACTACAAATAATTTAGTAAAATGTCCATGCAATGCAACTTGCGAAAAATACGTTCCTTCTGAAATCTGATGGGAAATGAAATGATAAACTGTTAGAAATTCATGGAAGCAATACATTTTTATTCAAAAGTGTATGCCTTGACAACATGTAACAATTTACAGTAAAATGAATGTCATGATCATGATAAATAGAAACGGAAGCTCAACAAAGGGTACTTGAACACGAGCACTACTCATAAATCCATCTGTTTGCACTATGGAATATTTCTTTAGAATAAGATGGGGAAAAGCTTCAACTAAATAGAAATCTTTCCCATCATTACTTATCACAATATCATGGGGAATTTCCAAAGAATTGTTAGAAATGCCCGTTGCTTTAGAAGCTTTAGGAGAAACTTGAAAAAATGATAATATTTCAGCATTAGAATGGCCAACTGCCAGCTCAAAAATGTTAGCCCTGCCAATGGGTAAATGCCCATTGACAGCATATAATACACCAAAGAAGTTCTCATCCATTTGAACATCATTAAGTTTATTATATTGTTCTCTGTGCAAAAATGTTAGGCTAAGAATCATTGCTCTTTCGGTCCCAAATGTTTCATATCCAATTTCATACAGAAAAGTCCCATTTTCTGTAGAAAATACTTGAATTCTTCCATTATTCCTATCAGCTACGAAAAGCAACGGCTCTGCCGGCCGTTCCCTGTCGTCTTTTATTGCTAAATCATTTTCATTATTTGTTGGGAAACCCAATTCAATATTATGACTAACATTAAACGCCAAAGGTGAAGAAAACGGATTGTTAGATCCTCCTGCACCAAATTCCATTAGAAAATGCCCATTCTTATCAAACTTGACGACTCTAGAGTTGCAGTAGCCGTCAGCGATGAAAAAGTCCCCCGTACCAGGTACCCAACTAACATCAGCCGGTCCACAAAAATGACCCTCATCTGATCCTGAGACAAAAGCTTCTCCCAGCGTTAAAGTAGCCTCATCTTTCCACAATTGGGTTGACTGATCCCATTTGAACTATATATAATTTGATAATAAGTAAATTTAAACGATACTCTGCTACTAAACGCCATTCCCCCTCTTGCTTTAGTTTAAGCTCATTCAACATCCCTCCGCTTTATTGAAGCTTTCTATTCCGTTTGAAAGGCTGAAACAAATAAGAATTTGTTTGGTGTGATAACTCACCTTGAAAACCTGATGAAGCGCTACATCCGTGACAAAGATCTCTCCATCATGAGCCACTTCAATCCCATGAGGTTTGACAAACTTATTTCCACCCCATGATTTGCTAACTTTTCCTCTCTTCTGATCCACTATGAAGATGGTATCCTCTTTAATTAAACGGTTGTTGACGCTGTTCTGCTGTGATTCCACATTTTTTTCCTGATGGCCCCGATGAAGAAGAAGTAGATTTTTATTTTTATCAAATGCAACTGCAGAGCCGAAAATTTCAAGATTAGAAAGGGACCTGTCGGGCCAATTTTCTACGTTCTTAAAAAAGTGAGAAGCCTTTCCGTTCGCTGATACTAGCAAATTAGAATTAGAGCTTGTCCATAAACTTGAACCTATCAGGAAACAACTTATGTAAACAATATAACCGTTCATACTTGTAAGAGCAGAACAGAGTTGGTAATATTATAATGCCTTAGTTTGGTTAGAACCAAGTTTCAAGAGTGCAGTTAGTTTAATCAAGTGTAGAGCACGACGGATTACTTAATTGAAACGACAAAAGCGACACAATCCTCTGTTGAGAAAGTGAGCTTTGAGTTTTGTTTTCTTTGTATGCCTCTAATATTTCGATTTAATGGTTGATGATTCGAGCTTTAGAAGAGATTCAATCAACAATAAAGTTATAAAAATAAGCCATGCCTTAGAATTCAATCACATGGGTTGATTCTTTTCTATAGAAAATCCGATCCTCGTGTGAATAAACTGTGTACGTGCTTTTAGAGTTGAAAAGAAGCATTTTAATCAAGTCTTTAGTGGAAAAACTGACTGCTTATAACTATGCAACAGCTATGTTAATAGTGTTTAGCATGAGATTGAGATTACTTACAAGTATCTTCATTCTGAACGTACATAACCTTTAATCTTATTCATGAGAATTATACTTATTTAAAATAACATTAGCACAGAGTACTATTATTCTACACAATTCTTAATATATATTTTTAGTCATAGTATTATATCAACTACTTGACAGCAGAAAACATGATCGTCCTCATTCTAATCATCTTCAGATTCTGAAATAGATCTGGACACGTTATCCTGAGCACTGGTTTCTCCGGACCAAAGTTCTCTTGGCGAAACATTCGCAGGGTTTGCATGTAGTTTTTCATTTACTAGATGAACGGTTTTAAGACGATGTCCACTGCTGGATTTTTGTAGGCCCGATATTTTGGAAAAGTTCTTATTCATATTATTTGCATTAGTAGTACGAACGATGTTAAGGATTTTTTCCTCCACGACATCACCCATGAGATCTTTCCGGGTGATGATTCCCTGAACTTGGTTGCATGCGTTGACCACAACCAAATGACGAAGACCAAGCTCCCGAAACATTCTGTAGGCTCTGGCAAATGAGAACTTGTTGGATACTCTGTGAGCTGAGAGATTTATGTAGGGCATCTATTCATCGGAATCAGAAAAAAACACGCATTAAATTTAAGCATTAGAATTTAGTTACTGAGATTATAGCTACAAAAAATGTCGTACTAAATTGACGAAGATTCTAGTGTAGTAGGGGTCTGTAGTGAAGCTCTGTAAAATTTTATTGGTCGCTGTACATTCTCCTAGCTTACTTGTACTATACTAGGGATCAAAGTTTATATCATTTAATTTTCTTAACCTTGGAAAATTGTTAGCTTACTTATTTGTCCATTATATTTTATGGATTATTATTTATAAAATTGGGCAGATAGCACCTCAGGGTATGATATTCTCAATTTTTCTATATCTTCTTGGTCCAGCTCGTTTGCGTCAAAGCTGTCTGTTTTTGTTAGCAAGACTGTTAACTCTAACCTGCAGATAAGTGCAATTATAAAGGGGTTGTTATGTTGCATTTTGAGTATAAAAAAATATAATGTTAGCAGAATTGATATGCGAACCGTGTTATAAGCCCCAAGAATATTGAATCTATTCCACGATAAGACTTTACAACAGGATAAGCTCCATGCTTTGTATCCAACAGTAAGCTAGCAAGGTGAAAAACGGAAGAACGAAACAAACAAGCGCAAACTGGAGTTATCATTAGATCCGAAACTCGGAAGAGTTCTAAGTTTAATCTGCATTTGAAAAAATAGTGTAGTTGAGTTTAAAATAATCTTTTAAATATAAGGAATGGCAAAGTAAATAAATATTCTACCGTTTTTCATGGTAGTAAATCTTCAGGTCATTTTCAATGATGGGAATACATTTGAACTCGAGCATTGAATGAATGATTGAATGTGTGAAGGAATCACCAATAAACTTGGCTATCATTACACTGACCATTACAAGGAGAGAGATGTTGATATCATTGGTCATTTCGGCCTAAGATTATATTTAATTCCAACTGAATTACAAAGTATAAGATATCGTACCCATTATAGGTAAGTTTCAAGTATGCATTACCATCATAACAACAGATGTAATAGGAAGCCTGGAAGTTCCAGCAAGAAAGGATGCTGCTCCTAGAATGGCAAGGGCTCCTGGGTCAGTAAAATCCCACTTGGCTTCTTCGTCCGAATCATTTACATAAACGCGAAGCATGTCGCACAACAATTTTCCTACGAACCTTCCATACAAAGCTCCTATTGCTCTGAAAATGTGATCAAATACATAGCTTCTAGTAATAAACATGCATAGCCAATTCTGTAGCAACTACACTTACAACTGAGGGATCAACAAGCCACTGGCAATAGCTGTTAGAGCAGTGTAGCTGGAGAATACGAAGAAAAATATTAGAATCACTAGCAAAACAGAAAGCCCGAAAAAGTCCTGAGTTTTGCGAGACAGTAGATTTCGAATCATTTGTTCCCAAGAGCCAAACAGGAGCGACGCCCCTAAAAAAGGTTCAACGAAGTTGTTTTGTCAGACAAAAAACTTCTCCGGGTCGTATTTTTTGTGCGAGGTTTTTAAAATGAATACTGACCTTCGTGAAAGTGACCTTCATAGTGCATAACGGATAGTCCGTGGTCTTCTGAATCTACATATACTTCTTTAACATCCGTTGGGCATTTGAAACCTCGGAGTATCATCCTCCTGCTGTCAATATTATTTGAAACGCTTTCTGTGTGATTTACCGAATCACAATTTAGCATAGGCATTATCGCTATCGTCAGCGAGGCGAACATCGTCTACAAGTGTGCAATACTTTACATATTTTTTTCCAATTTCTGTGGAAAATGTAGTTACTTTATTTGCTATTTCTACACGACCACTTACACCCAAAACAACGACCTCGGCAACTTTTAAAAAATCAGAAAACTCTGG
This sequence comes from Hydroisotoma schaefferi, assembly GCA_034682405.1. Lineage (NCBI taxonomy): Eukaryota > Metazoa > Arthropoda > Collembola > Entomobryomorpha > Isotomidae > Hydroisotoma > Hydroisotoma schaefferi. The sequence continues at coordinate 72,113 of JAQFZX010000065.1, read as the reverse complement.
CCGTTCTATGTCCTTGTAAAATCTTCTTCGAGCCCTAGCCATTTTCATGTGCATGAAAACATACAAGCTGCCAAGAAGGCCTCCCATAATTCCAATTATAACCGCAGGAATGAATACCACTAGGCTAAACTGTAATGCTACTTTTGGCTGCAAATTGAACAGTTTTTAAGATTAATTAATGATACACCATCATGCGCTTTTGTACTTGTATAATTTAATACGATGATGCCTCTGAATTACATACATCAAACAGGGCGGATTCGTCGAGCTTGAAAATTTGGGAAGCATTACTGTGGTCATGTTCCACAGCCGATATGACGCTATGCAGCAGTTCTGTTGTGCTTCGAGAAAGTATACAGCAAACGAAGGTGTGCCAAGTCAAGGTGGTGGTCCAATGTGTGGACATTTCCTCCATGGAAAAAGTTAGCCCAGTTATGGGGGAGCTAAAGGCCGAAGCAATCCCTGCAGCAGCTCCAATGCATATCAAATTGTGCCTGTACAACAAAATTACGACTTAGTTAGTTAAATCTGGGCATTTTTTACTGAAAAACTAACACTTTGAAAAGACAAAAAATTGTAACCTCTCTTCGCAGTCTCTATAGCGGAAAATTTTGCTCATAAAGTTGCTACAGAATTCGCCAATTTTTGTAGGCGGTGAGCGTAGCTCTTCGGCCATATATACTGTGTCCTTGAAGGTTGGACACTGCAAGGGTCTGGATAATAAGGCTGCGATCATACCACTATTAAATATTCCATGCGCTGAGTCAAAGTGTCTTTAATGCTAACCTTTTTGTAATGACCGTACTTACCCTATGTGAACCTAAACATTTCCAATAACTCTTGTTTTAAAATTTTGCTATTGTTATTTTAAAAGTTTTTACTTTTTTAAGAAAATAATTACCATCGGTCCTTCATATCCCACTGGTAGTCCGCTTATTACGGTGCAAATACAAGAAAATATTTTGCAAACAAGGGTTCTTAGTCCGAGGATATTTGGAATCTTTAAATACAGATTGTTAATTTAAGTTATCGACAATTTCTATCTCATCAAGAGTATATACTTATGATATCATGTAAAACCACTAACGACACATCCGTTAAGAATGCCCCTTAATTCTGGTAAACCAGAACCAGCAGCTTGCGGGCAGAAGTAAACTACAATAATTGCAGACAGAGCCCCAAAAACGGTACACATCCCAGTTAAGTATATCCATACCTTGAAGTAGTCACCGCTCTGTAAAATAATTAATAGCTCTTTAAAAAATTCAATTTAAAATATTCAGTAGTTAATTTTGTAAAAATCACCTCAACATAATTGTTTATAAAGGGATATAATAATATTCTAAATCTTTCCGTGATCAAATTCATGACAAAGGTTAAGCTTCCAATTAGGATCCCAATGATAACGATAGCTATCCATGATTCTGTAGCAGACCTTTAGTAGGACCCATATATAAAATGATTTTTATGTTATGTAAATCATGAACGATGTAATGGATTCATTTATAGCATAAACGCCATGAGAATAAATACCCACCTAATAGGTCTATGGGATAACCATTCTCTGTAAACGGAATTATGGGACGGGTATAATGCCGAGCTTTCATAATGACCCAAGTACCCTTTTTCTTCTTCTGTGTAATGATGCTTGGTATTTTTAGGCTGGAAATCTCTGCCCTGAAGCCAAACAATGCAAAAATGTATACATTAATCAACGATGTATTACAATGATTATTAATCCATTATGGTCAATATGAGGAGTCTACCATTTCGAAAACACTAAATTTTTCATCCTTGGAATCAAGCTGGAACTCATCCAGATTTTTACGGCGATCAGGAGGATGGGTCGAAAGGGAAGCATGTTCACTTTTAGATCTTTCGTTCGTCGGAATTGCTTTTTGTGATAACTTAACTGATGACTGAACATAACGCCTTTGTGGTAGGGTTGATTTGCTTCCGGTTTCATGGGATTGAGTCTCGTTACCGTTTGGATTCATTGCTAAAAGGTAGTATGGAAGATTGAAGAATTTCTATAGTTTTAAGATGGCAACTTTGTCTTGCTATGGTCTCCCAACTTTTGAAGCTGTGGGAACTTTTTGTCCCCAAACACTTTATTTACATGCAGACTTCCATCAGAAGCGTTTGAAGTTACCAAGGCAATATAATGCTGTGCTATCTCTGTGCCTTTACATCCATGTTCGAATACCTCAAGGTAGTGGAAAACCTTCATGCAGTGTTTAAAACCTTTGTCAAACCAATGCATCGAAACTGCTAACTGAAACTTTAATCATTTTAAAATTTAAAATGCGTCATACCAAAAAACCAGAATAACTGCAATAACCATATGTACACGATTTATTTTGAAATATTAAATTTAATAAATTATTTTGTCTATAAATGTTGACTCAAAAATTACAAATTGTTAATAGTATTACTACATTTTTGTGTAAGGTGATGAAACTAAGGCGCAAGCTGCAGCGCGCTGCAGCGTCTATTTATCTCACTCGTAACGTGAAGTTGATTTGGAAAGTTCCGTTCCAGATTTGTTACTAATCTTATCATAAGAAAAACTCCGACCTGAAGGAGCAGGTTGTAAAGTTGCTCCAGTTGAACTGGAGGTTAGTGGTAAATTTTTTCCCCTTTTTGAACCCCATCGCCACCAAATATTTGGGGGTGGACTCACGGCTTCTTTTTTAGCCTGGTTGTTAAAATCGTTTAAAGTATACTTTCTTCCGTGTCCACTTTTAACCACTGAGGGTAAATCGTTGGGGTCAAAGTTTAAGTCTCCAACGGGGTCGTCCTGAGAATGCGAAAGTGTAAACTTAAGTGGATTTGACCATAACGAGCTTTTAGTATATCTACATTTTGACTTACACATTCGATTACAACGCAAAATGAATGATTTCTCAAACCAATCCATTTTATAGTCGCGGACTGTTTTTCTTCCGGAAGGTAAACCCTGTCTCCAGCCTGCCAATTGGGGCGAGGACCAGAAGGTCCTATGGAATCAAAGAATGACTTAAACATCCTTGAGGATACAGAAATGAGTTTTAATGAAAGTTTTTTTTACTATGCAGAATTGTTAATCAACGTTATTGTTTAATTTCTTCCTTCATGGTCGTATATAAGAAAGAGAGAGAGATTAACCCGATTGTCCATTGTCTTCTGGTGACGGAGTACGGCTTGGAATTCTTTTAGTTGGAGGAACCTCTGGATTGTTATTTGCGAAGCTAACATTATCAATAGGTACAACTACTGAAATATCTGGGGAATAGTTTGACGTGTTGCTATTTTGGCTTGAAATTCTACTTCTATTAAAACTGAAATATTTTGTTGGACTGGGTGGTTGGCTCGCTGGTGTGCATGATGGAGTTTTATTAGAAGAACATTTCTAGGATACAGAAAGATTATGACGAGTTACATTGTACTTTATAGTATTTCCAAGAAATTTAAGCTTTGCATGAATAAATTACGTGGTTAATTTGGACCAGAATTTTACTAACTACTCCGTCAAACGCTTGATCCTCTCCGATCATAAGGTAGTTGACTTTGTCACCTGGATTGAAACAAGTTTTAGCCCCTTTTTGGCTCAGTCGCTGCTTCAAAGTCTCGGTTTCTTTCTTTAGAGAGGCAACTATTTTCATTTCATTGTGAAGTGCAAGTTTCAAAAGGGTGATGATATCGCTGTGATTATTGGCATCCCTTTTCTCGCCTTCTGAGTCCTTAACTCGTTCTGTCAAATGTATAGGAGGAGTATGTGGGATTGCGACAGGATTTATTTTTGCTAATTTGGATCCAGTCAAATCTTTTTTACATTTTTTGTACGGACACGATTTCCTGTTTTAAAAGGCTTTATTTCATTTGCATCACATAAACCACATCGATGCATACCTTTAATTAGTCTGTAGTGCATAGAATATGACCACATTTAACTAACAAAGTTAGTAATGCTAATAAAGTAAAATACCTCTGGGGTTTATTCTGTGATTGCAGCAGGCACTTTTCCTCAACTAGGACATTTTCGAGGCATTTTATGTGGAAGTAATGTCCACAACTTGTGAGCACAACCGTGTTGATTGGTATGTGAAAGGTATTTGCATGTCTTGGGATCAATTTGGATGAATTATTATTGGTGCACGAAAGTCCATTACTTGTAGCATAACTTTCCTTTCGAAAATTACTTTTTGTATCGTCTTCGGTAAAAGAAATTTCACAAATCAAACATGCAAAAATTATCATATTTTATGATTTTTTTAGCAACTGACTGTTGAAACAAAATCCAAAGAGGAATTGATTGAAATTGAAAAAATTAAATATCTTTTGCCCATTTGTTCTACTTCATCCAAGAAAAAGTAACCCTAAACTGGCATTTTTATTCCCTTTTCATCTCAATACATGCAGCCAAATCACTTGGATGAATAATGATGTCACAGCTCCAATTATTCGATAGTTAATCTATTCCCTTAAATAAACCACACTAAGCTATCTCATCCTTCTGAAATCACAGACAAGAGGGATGATTTTTTATCAGTAAATTATTAATTCCCTGTCACTCCCGATAAAAAATACCATCCTGTTTAAATTTTAATAAGCCGTTGATTTAGCTACCTGACTTTTTAAATACTATTTTCATATATGCAATATGCAAGACATGCATCAGTTAATTTCTTATTAGGTATTTAAATTAAAATAAGAATTACTTTTATTTATTAATTCGTCCATTTCATGAACAACTATTATTATGCAATACGACTAAGCTGCCGAAGAATTCTCATTAGTAGGAATGACAGGAAGGTATACAAAGACACGGCAGTTTTGAAGAGCCGTCCTGAGTAAGGACGGAATTTGTTGGATGTTAGAAAGTTTTTCTTCCGTAAGGCTGTTCAACCAGTAGCCAAAGCCGGGCATGTTCTTCATCTACACAAATGATTGGATTTAACATCTAGAAACTAGTATCTTCCTTCATGTAGTATTAAAAGTCATGGTTTAAAATGGTTTAAAAATTACTTGAAGTTTTCCATCTATAATTCCATGAACATAAACCCAAGGACCGAAAGTGTCCGTCCCCTCTTTAAAAAATCCGTGGTAAACGTTTTCTTTCACGGAAATAATCGCAGAGAGTGACATGGTTTTATTATTACTTGGTAGGGATTTTTCCGGTGATATTTGTGAAAGTTGAATATCATGTCCTGCAGCCTCCTCATCGTGAATCCCGTTTAGAAGGTCTCTACAGTTTTCGCAAAATAATAATGCTGATTTTCCATGAATTTCTGAGCAAGTTTTACATTCTAGGGTGGCTGGATTGTTACAGTAGCATTTCCGGACTTTTCTGTCTAAAATAATACAAACTAAATTATACTTCAGAACTTGGCCCAGCGTGTTGATTATTTTTGCTATACTTGCTTACGGTCTCTGCTAATTATATTATCCATATTTAAGGTCAAACTAGGTTTGACTGCATTATAATGAATTATTTTCCCCTCAGAATGAGGCATCTGCAGTATCAAAGCTGGGCTTGGATATCCCTCCAACTTTAGGCTATCTTGGAGGAATAAGCTCTTTTCTAAGAGTTGTTGGACGCTTCGAAACTTGCCTTTGTCTGTAAAGTCGATAAAAAACTGATGAATGTAGTCACACATGTCCAGAGAGTAGTTGATGAATGGGTTCATTTTATAGGTGAACTCGAATAGGATTGTTAACAACTCTTCGATGTCTGAAATTAAACATACAAGAAAGTTTTTATTTCTCGATTTAGTAGATGATCTTCTATTAGTGGGTGTTTGTCTAAGATTTATCAAGTACCTAATGATCCAGAAGAGAGATGATTTATAGATTCCTTCAACAAAGATGCATAATCAGCATGAACAACTCCATAGAATCTTAAAGGATTTGCAAATTTTTCCCTAACGATCCATTTAACTTGCCTACAAAACTCACTGTCCTGCATAGAGTCAACTAGTAAATGTGGGTCAAATGCGTTCGACCCGAAGAGCAAGGATAGTAGAGTTATGTCATAACAACTTGTGGCAAAGGATGAGGGAGGTATGTCTTCAAAATCTTGTATAAGATCTGGGGAATAAAATTCATGAAATGACTAACACTTTCAGGATGCATGTTTAGATAGAAATGTATTGAATCGTATTTTTATTTCTGTACTAAATACGCTGATCCCATCTTCCTCCAGAGGTTTTTGTTCTTGAGGTTGATCCGCAATGGGAATGTTCATTCTCGTTATAGTTTCATAGGTTGAAATACGAACGGTCGGAATGGGAGATTGTGGATCTGCTGAATAGTTTTTGACATTACTAACTTTGGTATTTTGACTACCGGTCTCAGCTAGGTTTGGGTACTGAGGCGCGTTCCCCACTAATGGAGATATTTCACCTTCGTTGTGTATCGAATCGCTGTCGGACCCCGAAAGTCCAGGTAATTCTGAGAGTGGGGGTGGTGGGGGAGCTTGTTTCTTTCTTGGTGAAGATTGCAACGGTCTTACCTACGTAAGAAATCATAGTCGTTTAAGGTTATTGTTAGTCGGTTTGGCTAGTTATGCTTATGCAAGAAATAATCACGGGTATTGCAGGTGAGGATGAGGACTGCTCTGAATCAGCAACTCCCTTTGCCTTGTTTTGAGAAAGTTGCAAATCCTGAGGTTCCGATTGGGTTTCGGAATTCACAGAAGATTCAATCGTGGCTAAAGTATTCAGTAATCATTCAATATAAAACTTTATCTGATGAAAAGTTAATTGATAAAATAACAAATGTCGAAATTTCTCTTAATCCTACTTTCGGAATCTATGCTCGCTCGAGGTTGGTCTGCAAAAGTAACATGTTTATTTTTGTAGTCTGGGGGCGAAGGCGAAGATCGACTTTCAGAATTTTCAGATTTTGTCTGCAAAACAGGCGACAGAATTTAACACTATGCATGCGTAATTTCTTCACAATAACTTTCGGATTCATCTAATTGTTTTTGCAAACTTTGGGAATTCAAGACATAGCAGCAACCTGTGTTGGGGCTATCATCCATGAAGGTGTTATGTATACATAATCCCGTTGTTGCTTATCCATCTCATTCTCTAATCCTGGCGGATTGATATTTTTAGGATTTGAAGCTATTCGCAATGGGGCAGCTGAAGGGTAAATGTATGGACGGCTGATGTGGTATTCTGGGGAAAGGCTGATGCTCCTATTAATTTTCGCATTCTAAAGTAAAGCATTTCGAAAACTCATTGAATTGAATAATTGAGCATACATTGGTCTTAGGGTAATATATTACCCGAGGCGCAACGCTGGTCTCCGTAACCCCTTCATCGGCCGACTCCTGAATTCCACCCAGCCCTCTTGAAATCGACTCCCCAGGAAGACTTAATGTACTATTTCTAAAACTTCCGTATTTCAGCGGAGAGCTGAGTGGGGGATGATATAAGTTTGCAGATGATAAAGACTTTAAACCCATGGCTTGAGATGCCAACTCATTATTGGCTTTTATATCCGTTAAATTAAAATCTTTTTCAAGGACGATTTCTTCAAACGGGACGGTCAACTCTTGCTTCTTATCCGGACGGAAGGAGCTAAAAAGTCTGTTAGTTCGTTGATTCGTTCTTATTTTCCTATCCTGATGGAATAAATATTTTCCTTAAAATCAGAGCTAAAATATCTCCATAATTTCATTTAACGGAAATACTATAATTTTTGTAGCTTACTAGTTTAATTTTTGCACATAGTTTTGAATCTTTTTTAAAAATAGACAAAACAATGCCTCCAAGGGGAAGGTCATTTTTCCTCATCCATACTACCCTATCGTTTTTTACTATTGTGTCATATTCATCTGTAATTTAATCAAGCATACTGATAAAATTGACGTTTAGAGTAGATGTTGCTCAACATTATTAGCACAGCGAAACTGCAAGGAATCACACACATGCAGCAATCGTGAACAAAGCACTTCACTTTAACAGTTCATACATCAAAGCTTTCATGAATGACAGATTAAAAGGGATAAGGCTCAAGGGATTTGCACAATTTCAACAAACCAAGCGGCTAATCCATTGTATCGAGATACATTAGCTGATACATAAACTGATACATAAACTGTGAGGTATAACTAACGTTATGTTTGATAAAGACCAAAAGCAAAAGGTTGACTGAGGAGTCCAAGGTTAAGGTTCAAAGATATTAGCATATTACAACAATAAAAGCTTACAAAGAGCAATTACAGGTTTTACCTATGGGAGATGAGGAATTCGACGGAGCTAGAACTTTGTTAATTAAAATGTCATTTTCTCTACTTAATTGCTGAACTTGGAGTTCTAGCTGGTGGCTGTATATTTCCAAGTTTTCTTGCTTTTCCAACATCTTAGCTTTTTCTAGAGCCTCCTTGTAATCCTCCACGGGAAAGATTCGCCGATGGTTTTCCTCCTTCACTTCGGATTGACATGATGGACATAGACTATGGTGGAAGGTATATTATTAATACATCGAATAACTTAGTTTTAAGTATGCAATATTGCGAGTAAAGTGGCTATAATGCTTATTCCCTTGTGCGTAATAAGGGAGTAATGGAGAAAGTTGGATGAATTTCGAATGTAAAAAGGCCTCACGATTCAGTTTCGCCATGTCCTAAATTCTGCAGTTTCCTTTTCTGCGTCTGAAACCAACTTTGCAGACATTCCCAGTGGTATAAGTGGCCGCAGGATGTGGCAATTATTATATGTTCACTTAAGGTGTTTAAGGATCCAGCGGAGCCCGGTCCAGACGTGTAGCTTAGAAGTTTATCTTTGCAGATTAAGCACAGGATTGACATTTTGTATGAAATTAAACAACCATTGGAAAATGGTATCACTATATCTTTTGCTGTAGGGAAGTTTTAGTGAAATTGAGAAATTGGGTAATACTGAAAATAAACCTAAGATCGATGTCCCGTCAGATTTACTGAGAATGACCTAGGCCTCCGACATAATCTCTGGTGGACCGATCTAGTCAAACTGAAGTTAACTGATGGCTTGGATTTGTTAACAGTATTTTGCTTTCATATGCATCAAATCAACCTTAATATTATTGTACACTCATATAAGGTTGTAAAGAAATGATAAAGGAAGATAAGATAATTCCAGATAAATATATTAGCATTATTTGAATTTTATATGGAGTCATTGTTAAAATAGACGGTACGGTGAAAGGATTCTATATGGTGTAAATAAATAACTTAAATTATGCTTAAAATGGGATTCCAGATTGTTGGATTTTACGTGAACTGTTTTATGCAATCGGGTAGTTGCAAAAATAGTTATTTACTGCTTATTACCACAACTAATTATGATGCAGGAAAGGGCAAAAGATTTGATGTGACGATGAAGGTTGTCGATAATTCCGTACAAGAAAATATATATTTGCAGCTGAAATTCCGCCTAGGTTTCATTAAATGTAGTCAGTGCATGGCCTTCTAAAATTATGATAGAATAAGTAAGGTTGCCGTCTGTTTTCGATCTTCAGTTTGAAATACAGCGTTAGCAATTTATTCAATTTTATGGCACTACTTTCCATGCACAACATAGGAGAATGACACGCTTTTGTTCCGTTGCGGCAAGATCTGGTTAGTTTGCAGTTGACAGTCAGTCGTATCTCAGATATAAATGAAAAGGAAAAGACATTTTAAAAAGATGATTATTGTATTAAGGTTTTAAACCGATACCGAGAATACTGTATGAAAAATCAAGTTAACCTAGTCACATTAATTACCATTTGTAAAAGCACCTAAGCATCTTTTACCAAACATACGACAGATTTAATCAAACATTAGATTCATAAATGCTATCGTAATACGTAATATTTGTTGCGATCTTCAGGCCTCCTAATTGTTGATCGGGAGGTTTCTGGTTTTTGCCATCAGTTAAAGATTTATCCTCATCTGCTAACCTGGAATAAACGGCACTTTTGATAGTTGGACTGCAACAGTCTATTATTTCGATGGAATGACAGGGCTCGTTCTTGCAACTTTGATCATCTTCTGAACATTTGGAATTGCTAGCTAAACTGTGCTTGGGTTTTATGGCGCAGTCATAATCTTCAGATAAGGGTGAAAATCTCTCTATATTAAGATCTCCTTCTTGTAAATTATCATTATCTTCAGAGACTTTATCTAAAACTAATTTTGGCAATACTGAAATAGAGTCTACATTTACATTTAACGCCATTCTGGAGCTAACTTCCAAGTTACTAGTGCTAGCAGGGGCAGCAGTAGCAGTATTAATAGAAGCCTTTAGAAATTTGAACTTATTCGTAGGGTTGTCTTCATATTTATCAGAATCATCAAGAGTATTTGGCATGATAGAATTTCTTGCTGTATTAGATTGTTCGAGAATCATTGAAAGTCGGGAATTTTTTTCTTTTGCCAGAGAAACTGCAAGATTAGGCTTAAAGTCTTTAGGACTAGGACGACTAGACGCTTCCTCTTTCTTGTACAAGTCTTGAAGTTCCTTGAGAGTTATCCGCGGACTAGTATTTCTAGGGCTAGAATGTTTCTTCGTCGGTAGAGTCAGTCGTTCTGAATTAGATACTGCTAAATTAACCAATTTTGCCTGCGACGGAAACTTAAGAACTTCCTCGGCTTCCGGTGGCTCTCCTGAGGTTGGGATCTCAATGAGATTTTTGAAATAATTTTGAGGGTTTTTCCTAGGGTCTAAAAGCACTTCTTCTGGAACAGGAACTTCACCCGTTAAAGTTGTTGAAGGAAGGCCGATTTGAGATTTTCTAATCCTAGTATCCACAATTTGAGCACCTTTATTTAGCTTCCTCAGGGTAAGATCGCTGTAAAAATGGGACATTGAGTGATTGGCATTTATTGACTTGACCCATTTATCCCTGTCCTTCTTTATCGGTGTTCCTAAATGTATTGAGGTGTACAATTTTGGTACTGTCTGACCATCCGACAGGGTCTTGCATGTTTTTATAGGGTCAACTACTCTAGGGTCAGGGGACTCTTTGTACAGGATCATGATATGAAATTTCTTTTGCATTTCCTCAGGGGCTTTTACCAATACGTTTTCCAGTGGGATGATTCCCCTTGGAGTTTTATCCGTGGTGAATTTGAAGAAATACAAACAGTTATTGTTTAAAATAAACCAAAGCCGTTTCCAACTCTTTGGCCGTCCACTCAGCTTATAAAGCCAACCTAAATCAGCGGAAGAAAAAAAAGGAGTCGATGAGAAACTGTATTTGTACTTCCATCGCATTAATTAAATTGAGTTCTTTTTAACCTTCAATATCTGGATTGAAAAAAGTTAGCATGAGATCGTTGCCATCTTCTTGTGGAAATTGAAACGGTTGGATTAAAATTGAATTGTACAAGTCAACCATAAAATCCATGTTTAATGCTTCACCCCCTTCAATCCCTCGGTTTCTCTTGATAAATTGGGCCAGCGTCACTTTGTCCTGTTGGCAAATAATACGTCATTATTATCAATACCCACACTTACTCGCAAATGTAATACTAAAGTAAAGAACATATAGTTAAGTGTAAACTGTCCGCATTCTTACTTTAACGTTAGGATTGTGCAGCTCAGTATTAAGCATTATGATAGAGTAACAAAGGACGGAGCAAGTGTCGCTGGAAAAAAGTCCCTCATTGGTTTGACAATACCGTTCAGCGAAGGTGTCCAGCATTCTAGAAATCTTTTGTGACTCTCCAGGAAGTCTAAAGCTCCACAGAAACTCCCTCAATGCTTGTACAAGAATTAGACCTTTGAAATCCTGAATTTCTACAAAAGCCTTGAGCACTTCCTCATTAAAGTCCTGTCGCTCTCCGAGGTAATTTCCTATGGCGGCCTTGCTTAGGTTCCTTCCGTACTTGAGGAACTGTGAAAAATATAATTAAAAAGTAAACCAAGCATTTACGAGAATTAAGAAACTAAAGATGCGAAATAGTGTTAATATTTAAAAAATGCAGTACCTCAGCCACTTCAACTGGATCGTGCTTCAGAATACCTTTTTCTTCTAAGTATTCGATACCCTTTTTAGGGTCCATGTTAAACTTTTTTATTGCAAGAAGTACTGTTTGTTGCCTTTCAATTTCCTGAGGATCCTTTTCCTCAACGTTGTCACTATCTTCGTCACTTTCTTCCTGAATATTTGACCGTTCCGTACTTGCCCTTTGAGCTAACCCTTCATGGATACTAATCATACTTGCACTAGAGCTCCCACTGCTTATGACCCCCGGCTCGTTGTTGTTATCGTTGTTGCTGGACTTGGCTATTCCATCTACAACGGAAACGGTATGCTGTACGTCATAGTCGTATTCATTCCTCTTTTGTAAGACTTTTGCCAAAGCTTCTTCAGACTTCGAGGATGACTTTGTCTTCAACCTCGGAAGCGAATGTTGACTAGCAAAACTGGCCTTTTTATGGAATTCCACCTCTCGGCTTGATGTTTTTGAAGCTATACTCTGTTGAAAGTAAGAAGAAATCCACATCTTTAACGAAGAGTATATTGTTTTTACTGGCACTTCAAGTAACTATATCCAGCGGAACTACTACATAACTAAATGTTGGAACAGTTAGCTGTCAATGAATCATACGAAAACTGTATGAATCTCTCAGATTATCACACAAACTAACACCCACCCTGACCCTTTTATATTTTAATTGCTGCATATGTATGCAGAAAAATACTGCAATTAAAGGAAACTAGCAGGGAAATAATATTTACAAAAGTTACTAAATATTCTGTTCATTACTCACTTCTGAGCCTTGAAAATGAAAGATAGTAGTATTTCCGTTAGTTATTCTACATGGATGGGTCGAGTCACTACAGATTAATTATCCTAGTAAAATATCAGTGGATCCCAACTTCCAAATCCCAAAACTGTCAACCCTAATGACATGTAGATCAATAATGTTCAGTTCAACATCTACAGCTTTACTTTACGACTGTATTAATGATTCATGAAACCAACATTAGTGATTAGTATAGTTATTGTCATTGTAAAGTATGGTACTGCCATTTCATGAAATAGTAAAGCTTGGCTTGTTAATAGTAAACCCATTACACTATCAACCAGCCAGAAAACCATAGATGAGTCATTGGTAAGGGGATCAAAACAGGATTAGAATTTAGGTTTAGGATTAGTTCTACTACTAAGTACACATTATAACACAATTCCAGAGAGGAATTAGATTTTTTACATGAAGCTATCTATATGAAAATCCTATTTCAGGTAAAAAGTTCCTTTTATAAGCACGAACTACATAAAAAGATGGAGGCGATCAGTGATTCATAATTTTATTAATGCCTTCACAACAAACTTGCTTATCGAGTCGGGTTGCTGGAGGATATGACCAACAAAATTAAGCCTTACCAAAGACGAGCCGAATCCTAATTTTTTGCTGGACTTTGACTTTCTGAGTGATCCAAATATTGAAATAAAACTATTTAAATGTTTCATAGAAGGGGCAGAGGATAGATTTGAAGTACTCTGTTTCAACTGCTGGTTACTGGACATGGAGCTAACCCCACCCGTCCAGGTTTCCGCTGATGAGCTTGTTCTTCTACTTTCGAAATTCCATCTCGAGTGACTATTCGCATTCGAAATGGGAAATAATCCAGCAACCGAGCCCTTTCCATCCTTTCTCTCATATCCCTTGATACTGTTAACTTTGTTCAGGTTTGGGGTTGAAGAATATACCCCACCGGTTGGAGGTTTCTTCCCTAAATCTAATGACGACAATGACTGAGGCTCATTCATAGAATGCTTTTTACCCTTCCTTCCAAACGTTCCAAAAAGAGACATTTTGTGTTTGGAAAGATTATTTAGACTCGAAGAGTTTCAGAGCACTATTTTCATAAAATCTAGGCTAGCTTTATTTATCACAGGCTTTTATTTCAATACAGAGGTTTACCCTAGAAAACTGCTACTACCACTACACGATATTTTAACACTCATGCAATTGCTTTTTTTGTGCTAAAATTTTCGGAATAATATTCTCTAAAGGTTTTGGGACCTTTCCGTCATCCGTCCACCCATTCCATCCGATCGAACTGGACAGAGTTTATCTCGTGTAGTAAATTCGCAAATGGGATTCGCAGTAACGAAGTGATAAGCATATAAAAAATAAATGACTACCACGAATGCTTTCTTCCCTTTATGTTGCCTGCATTATATATTATTGAACACTTTTTGTTGACTGTTCTACACAGCAAATTTCATCACAACTCAACTCAGACTCATATCATAAGTTCATATCCAACACTTTTAATATCCTCTGTACTTTTCAGCTTCATTACATTCGCTAAAAATGAATTTCAATTCAAGCACAGCTGAATGGAGAGTAAAGCAAATAGTAATCGCACTTATATTCTTGGTCAGTTTCCAGTTTCCATGAATAAAGTCAATACTACTTTATTCGTGTCTCATTATATCTCATAATTAAAACTAAATGTTTTATGTAACTGAAACTGCCATTGGGATTATTTGCACACTTGTCAATCATTTTCGGCCTTTACTGGGCCGTGTAGTATAGTGGGCCTTCAAATCCATTCCTTTTGTTGTGTGAGTAACTTCACTATAGATAATCTATGAAGGGAAAAAGTAAAATAATTGTTAAACATGCGAGATTTGATTTTTAATAAAAATTATTTCTGACTCCTAAGGTTTTGCATGCAAACTTATTTGCGTGTTCGAAATCCCTAAATAAAACATGTACAAGTTTTAGTATAAAATATACAATTGGTTCTATTCTTTACAGTCTTAAATGCAGTATAATACAATTTTTGCTCAACAACGGCTTTAGAAATATTTACTAAAACTTAAAATGGAAGTTCCTTGAGAGAAAATAATATCTTCTGTAGTATCAGATTTACCATATTATTTAGTGACTTGAAATGTACATAATAAATAGGAATGGTATGATCGGCTTAAAACACGCAATAAACAATGGTTTTATGACCTGGTTGAGTGAATGACAAATATAATTTTTACTTTGATTCTGAATTCTGATTATGATGGAATGGAATGGAAGCATTGACTTTGAGACATTGCTATTATTAAGCTGAATAATAGCATATATTTTTTTATTGTATTGAAGTTTATTAGCTGTTGGTTTGCCTGTAACTTCCTCATAAATTATATCATAATTCTTATCTAGTTTGCGTTTGTGGCAGAAGAAATATTTGCACATTTTTTTGCGAACTTCCTGAGCACCCAAGAAATGTGTCCATGATTGATTCTTCAGAAAAAATAACTAACGCATGAAAAGTGTCCTATTTTATTGCAATTCTTTAATTTTAATTTTGAAAGAACGAAATAAATGTTTATACATACAAAAAAGAGGATTTAATTAAAGTTTTATATCTTGAATTGAAAAGTAATTTGAAGGTCAGAGATAGATCGGGGATACCAAACCTCGGCAAAGTCTGCAGGGATCACCCTCATGTTGAACACTTTTTGAGATGTAGTATAAGTTTGAATTCTTCATCCCATCAAATAACCTTAACCCTCATGCTACGTATGATAGTATGGTAGATATTATATTGCATGTTCTTATCTAAGGTTAAGCACAAAGACATGTGCGCCATGTTCAGACTAAATAACCTGATAATACTATCCAGGTAAAGTTATAACATAAGTTGCAAACTCTCCACACAAAAATGGGATCAATTTGAAGGACCACATGCATTCTAAAAATGTATCCGACTCTATGAAAATACTAAATATGTATTGTTACTTTGTAACATTTTGTTCAGCTTTAACTCTTAACGATATTCCCTCAAATTTAGTAATGCAATCGGTTAATTCTGTGGAATTAAAATCCATGAAGGACGCTGTGGCATTGTCCGCATAAATAACATTCTCGGCAAACTTTTTTTATGTTAACTTCCCTGATGGATTCATCATAATGGAACGCTGAACACACCACAGGTTCTCTAAATCCGACCTCAATCAACCCACAGTTTATTTAACCTTCTACGTATTACTCCATGATGACCGTTGTTTTAAAAGTTCTTTTTGGGTTATAATTCAACAGACTTAACCGATTAAAAATGCATATTTAGTATTTTCATAGAGTCGGATGCATTTTTAGAATGCATGTGGTCCTTCAAATTAATCAAATTTTTGTTTGTAGAGTTAGCAAGTGGATTTGCCTTGATTTAATCTAACTTTTATGACAAGTAATTTGCAGCTACTAAGAAAGTAACCTAAACTTTTACATGGAACCTTAGTGCATAGTATACAGGGTATAAATATTCTTATTCTTACTTGTCTTTGAACAGCAATTCATAGCTTAAAGCAACTTTTAGCGTTAATCCAGCAGAATTACTCCCTAGTATTATCTTGCGTTCATTTTGTCAAAATCAAGAACGATAATAAATAATATAAAACCACAAGGAAAACATCTAAAGTTATGTCAGGATGGCCAACGCTATAATTCACAATCACAATACAAATTACTAATTTCGCTACAGTTTTAAATCGTCCATTCTATCGTCTTATAGTATGCCCGCCTGCTGGAACATTATTCAAGACTTTATTATCACTAGAAACCAACCACAATTTAATATTTTCTTTACCTACATGGCTGGTTGTTGAGTCAGAGGTTCCTAAGTAAGTAAAACAATTTTGATAGGGAGATGGGAGCTTAATAAGCAAAGATATGCGATTATAAGCGCATGCAAATAATGTACCATGAAACAAGTGAAGTCTTTAACTTTTGCATTTAGCAAGCCACTTGCCAGTACGAGTTAGTTAACCTAACCTATAGCATAAAAATGAAGCTCAAGGTGAGTTTCATTATCCGTTAGTATTTCCATACTCGCTATTATATGCCTCGGGATTGCTTTTGCTTGTATGAATGATGTAACAAACTCAATTAGGCTCAAACCGCTTTACCTAGGGATACAGGTAGCTAAATAATAAAAAAATCCATGCATCTTTCGTTTATAATAGTGCTAGTATAAGTATTGTGCAGCCCTGTAAAAACCTTATAAGCAGCACCAAAACTGGAACTTTTGTTTCATGATCCGATGCAGTAAGTGGTGAATGTACTGGATTTTGTCTTTGATTTACAACTTAAATGATGAGTAGATTGAGGGTTCGTTCATAATTAATTTAAACGGCCAATAACTTCGTTTCATAAGCGTTCTGGATTAGTGAGGAATTTATCTTAGTTGAAGTGTTATTTAAGGTTGGGTTAGTTTAGTTCTATTGTTTGTTTTTTGTTTAAAAGAGGAAATTGAGAAGATTTGATGAGGTCCGGTTCTGTAAGCAAACGCTTCAGCAGCGTTATAGAGACATTTCATTTTTATGGATAACTTTTGGCCTATAATACTTGCATTTAGAATTACAGCCATTAATGTGTCATAAAAGCGCAACAATATTTTTTTTAATAATCGCTCTTATTCAAGTCTATCGTATCATTGCATTTTAGCATCCCAGTTGTAACAAGGTTCAGTTATAGGACCTTGACCACCATTTAATTTCAGTTCCGATTCCGATCTCCTAACCACTCCCATGCAAATGTAAATCTTCTTATTCCATGCATAAGATTCAATGTTCCTATGGAGCGCAGAGAAGAATATTGAACTTCTTCATCAAAACTCGAGACATTGAAATTGAAATCGACTACGAGGAACGGCGTTCAAAACCTATTTTTTTGCTTTTACATAGTCAATCCAACACATTACAACATTTTCAGGTCAAAAACATAACTTTTCAGGTTTTGAGCATTTCGCAGCCCTACACACAGAGTGTCAACCAAGTCCTTGACTTTACTTCTTAAGTTTAATAATGACATCATTTACGCTGAGTGTAAATAGACCACAAAATCTTACAGAAGACTTGTACAATGCCGTCATAGCTCGTGGAACCACGATTTCGAGCAATAGACCTTACTGGAATTTAAATATTACGGTGGACCAAATAGCATTTTATGTTGGAGCTATTGGTTGGTGGTTCTTATAGATTTGACTTTTTTTTAAACATGAAGCCTTAATTACTTTACCGTATTTCTTTGTTTTACATTTCCAAAGGTAGTGTAGGCCTCGGCTATGCTTTGAATCAGTATGAACCTCCCAACATTGACAATATAGATTATATCAATAATTCTGGAGAGGAACGGCGAAATTTCTTTATTAATCTTGCTCGTCAAACGGTACTTTACCCGATAAGTATTGTAAAACGCTTTTTCATTGGAGGGGCTCTTTACGTACTCGTTGGCTTTGCAACACATAATGTGAGTTAAGTCTTAAAAGACGCAACTTTTCTGGGTTAAAACCAATTTCAAACGCTTTGATGCAAGAATTTGAAAGACATTTTTATTCTTTTTATCCTAACATAGTTCTTAAAAAGAGGACGGCCTCTTGCAGCTGGAGTTTTGACCAGTCTATATTTTTCTTTTGGAAGTAAATAATCCACATCATTTTCATGTTTTATTTAAATGCATGTATTTCTCAACTCCAAATTTTTTTTATTGTCTCATCAATCATTGACTAGTTACTATAAATATTTAACAATTTCAGATACTTCCTTGGTCACAATGTTAAAAACCACGGTGACATTTGCCACGTTCGCCCTGGTAATGGAAGAATTATACCAGCTTGCTTTGAAATAAAAGCATATGGACGATGACCACTAAGTACCTAGTACGTTTCAAGTCAAAAGCACCTTTTGGATAGAATTTGGAACGTTACGTTCTTTTAGAAATGCTATACGGCGGATTGTCATTGATGTTCTAGATGAATGCTATAATGTTCTTACTATTTTTAACTGTAACATGGCGGATTGTCATTGACATTATTGACAAATTAATAAATCAATTGACTAGTGGTTATAAGTGCGATTCCGTTAAACAGTTAAGTTTGAATTAATTTTAACAGCACCAGTTGGGATTTTATGAGTATAACATACTTAATGTTACGCCCAATTATAATCCTTTGTTATAATAAACTTCAGAGGGAGGGTTGGGCAGCTTTCTTATTCTCTCCTAAAAATATTAGTGAAACAAAAGCATTATTCAAAATGATACTTTGTTGCATAATTAACACAATCCGAATTTATTTAACCTTACCTGAAGTTCAGGCTCTAATTTAGAAACTTGAATGGATGCTTTCTGAGGAAATAAAGCGCAACACATAGGGGTTGCAAAAATGTAGCACAGTCCACATAAAACTATCTGGATGGGCGCTGACGACCACGCAAATCGGCGTAAAAATCCTCGTTTTTCCAAGTAATTCATGAAAAATGGTGGAAGGACTGCAAACATGTAAGTACATTCAATTTCATTTTTTCATTATAATGTCAACTGAATTTCTTATTAAAATAATGAATGTAAAAACTACCAAAAGCTGGAGCAGCCATTGCAACCCGACTAACGCTCACAGCAACAATCCCTGATTTTGCTGCTATCTTCGAAGCTCCAACTTCATTGCCGTTTTTATCCATTACAGGGATTCCTTCGTTAATTTCTCTGTAACAAATCCAAAGGTTAAGTTATGTCTTGCGTCGCATCGCAAAACTTATAGTAATTAAGAAATATTTTCACTCGTACTTTCTCCTCATCAATGGAATGTTTATGCAATTAGCCACCGCGATAGCAGCAAATGGGACAAATCTTCCCACTAATGGAGGAGCTTTCTGTTGAACAAGCATAGCTATTCATTATTTATCGACTAATTTTGAAGCTTTATCAAGTTCTAAAATTCAAGTTTACTATCACAACCTTCACAAGACTATTCAATCCTAACGCTGCACCTAAAGCCCCACTTGTGGCAAACACGTACGATGTACCGAGTTGTCTGAAAAATATTTTATTTTTTAAACTTGATTCTTTTCTTTCCAAACCCGAAATACCAAAAACCGAAATACCAATGTTATTATATAATATAAAGTTACTCGACAGGGATTGGAGACTTTCCACTTCGATTTGAATAATTAACCACGGCATTAAACGACTGGTTGAACCACTGCCAAAATAAAACTTCCTTTGTGCTCCTAAAAATTCATAATTCAAACATTGTTATTACTATAACTTATAAGCATTATTTCTTATCATACCATAGACAAAGTACACTTTTAAATGACTTAATTTACTTGTAAAACGTAAGCATGCAACCTCCGATGATCATACACATAGGGAGTTGTGCAGACATTCTTCCTATTATAATCATCTTCTCGCCAGTCTCTGGATGAAACGCTGAATCGTAGATGTTTTTTGCTTTCCATAGTTCATCCTCGGTTAACGGCAAAGATTCTCCATGACTGTTTTAATAAAAAAAAATAGTCAAAATCACCAATATATTCCTTTCTTTCTGCCATTAAAGGTCCCAAAAGGGATCACTATTTAAAACCTCTTACCGGTATCGAGTGACGATGTCCTTAGCCGCGTCCAGCTCTTCTGAAGTGCGAAGTAGATTAAAAGGGTTTGTCGTGTTGAAAAAGTGACGACACCTTCCAAAATAAGTACTTTGGTCCCATCGAGGCTCATCTAAATTTACTCTTTTAGCACCAATTGACTCCATTACTTTTCATTCATTAGTCACAGAAAGCCTATACTAGACACATTTAGTTATTTGGTTTTGTAAATTAGCACCACTTGGGTTTTATGAGGGGTTTGGAGATGAGAACAGTCGTTTTTAGGCCACAGAGAAGATATATATTCTATTTTTAAAATGTTGTTTCTGAGTTCTGCATTTACACAATCAAATTATCAATTTTAGAACTGAACTAAAACAGATATTGCTTGAGTGACATGGTTGGTTGGGGTCAGAGTGGGACAGACTTATCTTTGAGCACCAAAAAAAGTCAAGACAGAATAGAAAAATGAGACCCTAATCTTTTAAAACCCTTCCGTCCCTCTATCCAACAATCTACTCCGAAACATCTCTTTTAAGAATGCAAAAAAAATCCGGCTAAAACATCGGGGTAATGTTTGAGTTGTTCCTACTGTTTGGTTGTGTAGAAGAAAGTCAAGATAACTGCGAAGCATGCAGTTCGCAGTGGGTAATAATTTAGTTGGGAATTAACTTTTTAATTCAATGTCGTGTCCTCTGACATTTGCGAATAGCTGAATAAAGATTTTTGGTAACTTTCATGACCCTAATTTTAATATCCTAAATAAATATAATGAACTAACTACTAATCTAAATCTAACAGAAAGAAAAAAGTATGAAGGGACAGAGTGATTGATTCTGGTCGCAGTGAAGTATTGTTAATTAATCATTAATCATCAAGCATTTAATAACATTTGATTGCAACTCACAACAACACGAATTACTCAGCTGACCAATGTCACGACCAAGACTAAAATAACTTAATGTATGCATTAAATACAGTAAGTTTATAACATATTTTATATAAAGAGACGGACTGGATAGCTACCGATTCAATTAATGACTTCGATAAGAAAAATAAAGCCATACACGGCATAAATTCGTAGAGAACAATTAAATCAACTCAGCAAGTTGGACAGTGGGGGGCATTTCTTGGATTTTCGTAGCGTAAAACTCCTCAAGACCGCTGATTTTTTCCAACTCTGTTGATGTGACTAATGTTATAGCCACACCATGTCGTCCGTACCGACCTGCACGGCCGACTCTACGAAATGAGACAAGATTCAGTTTCAATAAATGTATGCGTCTGTGTGTTTTTAGGACTCTCTAAAAATATAATTACAGCGGAAAATTATTGTTAGGTGCTCCAAAAAGCAACATACCTATGAATGTATTCCTCCTTGTTGATGGGAATATCGTAATTGATGATGAAGTTCACTTGCTGAATGTCAATTCCTCGTCCCAAGAGATCCGATGCTACTATCATTCGATTACCGTCACGACCATTCTTGAAGTCCATCAAAATTTTAGACCTTCCACTCTGTAATCCTTGCTGCATTATTCATAAACAATTCCGTTGTTTTAATTGCTACACTTCTTGTCTGACCCCATATTTTTAATAGTAATAGTAGCCATAATTTTACCGTAGCTGAAACGACATGATCTGCAGCATTCATACGTTTGCTCAGCATGCCAACCTTTGCACGGCTGTTAACGAAGATAATTCCCCTTGATTTTGAGATGACTTCGTGAATATCACACAGTGTTTCAAATTTGCATGCTTCTTTTTCCACGTTGACATAAAACTGCTTGATTCCATCCAATGTCAGCTCCTGATTACCAATAAGAAAAATTACTGGATTCTTCATGAATCGCTCAGTAATTCCCAAAATGTTCTCAGGCATAGTTGCAGACATTGAGATCACCTGGGTCTTCAACTCCATTTGAAGAATTATCTATGGATTTTCAGCATTAAATTATTATTATTAACATTAAATTTTACTTTTGGTCAACGGCTACGCTACGCTGAAATAAAAAAAATCATCCAACTTTTGATAAATCGTGACTGAATTCCGATAGCATTTTGTCTGCCTCGTCCAGAGCAAAAATTTGCATTGTTGTAAGATTAAGTATCTCGTCCTCCAACATATGTATGACACGTCCAGGCGTCCCTACCACAATATGCTTGCCAGGTAATTTCTCTTTGCATTCTGTAGTTTTGGTTCCTCCCACACAAGTGAACGTAGTAACCTCCATGAATTTTCCAATTTCGCTGAAAACTTCCCGAAGCTGCGTACAAATGAATGTAACTTAACATCTTTACAATGAACCAGGTTAAATGAAAAGTATGACATTTATGGAAATACGTGTATATATACCTGCTCTGCTAACTCCCTTGTTGGAACTAAAACCAACGCTTGACATTCTTCTTTCGAAATGTCAATTTGCTGAAGAATTCCGATCGCCAACGCTGCAGTTTTCCCCATACCAGACTGAGCTTGAATTATGGCATCTCTACCCTCTATGATTGGCAAGATTGCTTTTTGCTGCACCAAAGCAGGTTTCTCCAATCCATACGCATGAATTCCTTTCAGCAGGTCAGGTTTAAGTCCAAAGTCTTCGAAACGACTTCCTCCATGGCCGTCACCACCACCAATACAACTGGCTCCGGTTAGCCTAATGGTGCTCATGATTTCCGCCAGTTCCTATTCAAACAATTTCTTTCAAATACCGAATACTACAACACAATATATATTTAAAAAGTTTAAAGTAAACATCGATTAAATATACCTCAACAGATCTGGTTTTATCAGGTAGAGGTATCCCCCGACGGACAATTGTCTTCGGTTTCGACTTTTGAAATTGACGGAACCGACGATGTTGAATAAAGTTCGAGCCTGGACCTGGAGCATTTGGTCCTACGACCGGTTTCGCAGGAGACGAAGGCGCAGGAGGGTTTGGAGGAATCATCTTTTTTCGGCTCTTCTAACCAGTTTTTAACGATTTCCAACAATCTTCTTCACTCAAACCTAAAAAATATAATAAAACAAGACACTTTACACTATTATACTTCGATATCCACATTAGTACGCTAAATATCCGAGCTAAACGTTACGATTTCGAATGTTTAGAGAAGGAATGCTTGCTTGGCCGGCTATTGTACCTTTACAAACAAAACAATGCTCCGCACAACTTCAGGCTTCGACTGGTTAACAAAAACTGAGCGAAAAAAAATATATTGGACGAGGAGGATTGAATTTACGACATAAAACTCAATAACTGAACCTACTTCCGAAAAATTCAAGAGAGCTCCAAGAAAAACGCAACTTTTTGGGACTGTTGACCGAAGAAAATCTCGCCAAAAAAAGCAGTAATTTTAAGAAAGTTGACTGACCGTTTGGAAAGGATAAATGTCGTTTGGTTTGGGTGGTATTGGTAATTCTATAGGTTTTCCCCGTGATTCTGTACCGAAATTGAAAATAATTACGTCAAATGCCGACTTGCCGACTTTACAAGATGATATAAAGATAAACCGGTGTTTTAAGTAGAAGAAAAAAGCTAATCCGGACGAAAAATAGAGACTTCTTTTACCTGGTACTATTTTTTAATTTAAAGAAGGATCGAGAAGGAGTTCGAGTCGAGCAGTTTTAAATTAAGAATTTAACCTTATGAAATGAATGGGACAGGTAGAGGCAGAGAGGATTTACTTACAGGATGCTTTTACAAAATGTATTTTATTCTAATTTTGTCGCTGATTTAGTTGTATAGCCAGTAGTGCAGTGGATCAAACAGTAAATGAGTGAGTATGTGGTACTGGTTGGTAATGGTAGTAATAGTTTAAACTATGAGCATTAATTTGCATACAAATGTTAAGCATAAAAGGGTAAGTAGACGTATGCAAATTGGGAATCCAAGGCTTTAAAAAACGTTGGTTGAGCTTGTCCTTAGATCTTTGCATCACTTACCTTAAAAGCGAGATAAATACGGGGTCGTTTTGTTATGTTATCAAATTTCAATAGCATCTAACTTTTACGAGAACACTGCAGAAAACGTGCTTATGAAAGTTACTTTTTTTTAAAAATATGTTAACGATTGATGTTTTGGGTCTGACGGTCTGCAATCAACAATAGATGTTTTGGATTCATTGAAATAGAAATGCTGAATTATATTTTAGTTTTTCCTTGTTGGCAATTAATAAAGAGTGAAGAGGATGTTGGAGGGTTGATTCTAGTTACGATTACGGTTTAAATGTTGCTTACTCTACATTTAAGTTAAATACTTTGCAGTTTTAGTAGGAAAATATGTAGAAGTAAAAGAAACTGTGTTGCATAAACCCATTAAATGCAATATAATCTGTGTTTAAACTCCATTTTCTTGTCGGTCATCAAAATTGCCAATCTGAAAAATGTCTGGACGGGCTAGGTTTAGGAGACTGAAATGTATAGGCTATATCACGTAAGCGTACGAACATTAGCATTGCCAGCATTCTAAAAATTAACTCTTAACATTCACTCAAACATTTCTGTGAGAGTTGCTTGGTTAGATACTAAACGTACCCAACGATTAACGAAAGGTTTAGTGCCATACCATGTAAATGATAAAAAATAATCCAGTAAATAATCTTCGGAGGTGATGTAGATGTTAAGAAACGATGGTATAATAAAGCTTTCTGATACATTTATTTTGTCGGATCCCAAGTTATTGTGCAGCTTCTGCTTTACAGCTTAACCTATCTAAATTCTTTCTAAATTGTCCAAAAGTCAGGATTACAGAGATCCGGAACAAAAACCAGAACCACGAGAGATAATTATAATAACTTAATGCAATGAGGATATACGGATTGTCAATTAACAGCTTGTAGGAATAATGCATTAAATAGGTCCGAAGGTAAATGAACTTCTGCATAATTCACACTCGTTATTTCCAGCTATCTTTGTTTCAATTAGAACGCTTCAACGGTAAAGAAAGGTCTTCTTCTAATCTTAAAAAATTATTAGCATTTTATGATAGTAAAAGTACAGAGAAAAATATGTTATTACTGAAGAAATCTAAGGAAGAAATAGGGGCTCTATTAGTCCTATCCATTGTCAGTTGCTTCATCATACAAGTAAGTTTTAAGACTTTGGAAAGTAAAAATGGTTTCAGAAAAACGGTTTTAATATCTGAATATTTGACATTAGGCTTCTTGTCAGTATTATGAAGTCGACGAAGATGAAGAGGATGACGAGGAGCCTGATACTACAACGGCTGGTTAGTAAACTTTTAAAATACTTTTAAAACTACAGTGGTTTATAATAAAGTCAAGTAAATCATTGAATTTTTATTTCATATGAATTAGTAGGTGGTATAAACGCCACGACCCCCAATTCTACGGCTTATGTAGTCGGTCAAATCAATAACATTTGGGCTAACGCTAACTCTCTTAACATTACTGGAGTTGTTGACCAGGCCTTGGGAATCAGAAATAACCAAGAAGTCAGAACAATGGTCAACGGAATTTTACAAACTGTGTTTTGCAATCCATTTTTTAGCAACTATAATAATTGTGGAAAGCGACCGCAGCGTTCTTTAAACAATTAACTTTTTGTGCATGGTCTGTATGCATATGGACTTCTTTTTAGAAAATAAATATTTATTTATTTAGTTTTTAAACGTCTGATTTTATCGTTGCCTGCATAGCGTTTCAAAAGACGTTCATTGACCTGCGAACATGTCTGAACCATAGATAACATACAGAAATAAACTATACAGAAATATTGATTATGGATAGTCGTAGATTCGGTCTTATTTTGTATAATAAAACCACTAATTTAGTGGTTAACTCGTTAACTGATTAATTTAATCAGCCAACTACACTGTGTCGTCGTAATAAGCTAAGCTGTAGCTGATTCTATGAATTCATTAATAAAAGTATTGTTCTGGCCGGTTAATGTCTCGGTTAGATAATTGCATGGAATTGAAAGCGATACAGTTGAACGTTGCATCTCTCGGTAATTAAGCTTCAGCAGTATTTTGGAAACGTTTATTCCGGAAGTTTACCAATTGAATTGAAGTTTTTCGCATATATCATTAGAATTCAACCTTTCAATAAGTACTTTTGAGTGGAAATGTATACACTTATCGTTGCCGTCAAACTCTACTGCATTGTTGCGGTAAGAAACTATTTAAGGAATTAGTAGTTTACTATACAGTTAGTGAATTCTTTGAAGAAAGTTAAAAAAATTTGCCCGAAAAATCATAGGTATTTGCTCAGGATTATGGAGATGATGAAAACGAGGAGCCTGAAGGTAAAGTCTTGTTGTATCCAAAGAAGTATGACAAAAAATGATTAATAAATAATTAATTAATTCACTGGACATTTTAGCTACGACAGCAGCGTCAACTGCTGCCACAACCCCTCGAGTAAACGCGACAACCTTCAACCCAGTTCATGTTAATAATCAAGTTAACAATATTTTAACTAATGTGGACAATTTCAATATCACTGGAATAGTAGACTCAGCTCTTGGAATAAGAAATGACGTTCCAGTTCGTAACCTTGTTAATGGCATCCTCTCTACTGTATTTTGCAACAATTTCTTTGCTAACTTTAACAATTGTGGCCCACCTAGGAGGAATCGAGGCTACGACTTACGGCAGATGAACCCTAAATTTATGCCTTTGAAATCGACATTGGATGTTGCAATTAGTAAAAAACCATAAATGTTCAGAAAATGTTTTCTTAAATTACTAAACATTGTAGCAACATTTGCTTATTTTGCTTTACAAAGCCATTCATAAACCCTTTTTGTTAATTTGTGAGAGAGCTATGAGTATCGCTATCGCTGTCAGTGAATCTGTCGGCATTGTGGGTTGATATAAAGATTTCTGTGCTTTTCCAGTACAGGCAGATAACATCGTTGAGTCCCACCCAAATGTATTCATATCATGGAGAAACCTTGAAAAGTTTGATAATAACGGGAACATGACCACCTATTGATCCAGCATACATTGCGAATTGCGATTAGGAATAATAATAATATCCCATATTGCTTGCGCTTGTAGTTGTAGTAGTATCTCTGTCGATCGAATCTAAAAAGTTAGGAAAAAGACTTTATTTAGTCGTATGTTTCAGCTTCCGACTAACTTGTAATAGGTTTTTCAGGGTTTGTTTTGTTTCCAATCGAAAAAAATACTGAAAACTGATTTTAGAATGGAAATAGAAACTAAAGTGAAAAGGTATATGAAAGTTCTCTACATAAATAAGGCTCCATAAAATGCTCAGTATTTACGAGTGAAAAGGTATCTTAAGAGTTTTACAAAGGTATATAGGGATTTATTATAGTTCATTCTACGATGGCATTCATTTGCCGCATTTGTAAGCAAAGGCTAATTTCAGCAAAAGTAGTGCTAGATGATGTCGATTTCTCAGTAGTTTCAACACTTTGTGGACATTTGTTCCATCACAAATGCTTGGAAGGGTCGGTAACAAACCAAAAGCTGTCCCATGCTATGACTGGTACTGGACCTTTTAGGTAATATTTGGAAAGCATTAAATCTTAATTCCGAAAATCTACTTATGTATAAGAAAATGTATCCTGGAAAGTTCCATCTCGCTTATCACTAACAACACGTACTAACTCCTTAAATGAAAATACTTCAGTCAGCATAAATACCAACCTTTAAGCATGCAATCTTGAGCTTGAAAGTCGACGTTTTCCATTAGTTCTCCCGAATTATAAATGTTAAAGATTTTTCATGAAAAATATGGCTGATGAGAAAAGGGCATATGCTATGTTTCACTTTTTTTAAACCACAGAATCTAAAGAATGTACTTTGTAGTGTTTGTTAGTGTGCAATCACACAAGCTAAATTCATTAATTTCAAAAGAATCCATTTCCGTAAAAATTAACAAGCTCACACAGAACGGGAAATTCTGGCATGAAATTCTACTGACGAGTGAGAAATAAAGCAATGAAGAATGTACATTTGGAGTTTTAACTGTTTTCATGGTATGGTGAGAATGGTGACAGGCTTAAAGCATTTGATGTACTTTGAAGTATAAACCTATTATGCAATGTAAAATTAGCTTTTTTTGACACATGCATGCAAGATGTATTTTCCAGGAGTAATAAATAATCAATTGACGAAGGTATGAGAATGGCGATGTTGGAAAATAAAGTAAAAACTTAGAATAATTGGATAACTCTACCTTACTGCTTATTCTTTGGTTTACCCACCCCCACTTATTTGCAGAAGGTACTGTCCAGCTGCAGGATGCATGCAACCGATTTCCGAACATGGTACTATCGAAATATCAACTCTATCCGTCAAAAATCTGGATGATAGCAACTCTCGAGAAGAAGATGACGTTGAGGAAGTTGAAACGAGGCTGTTGAAGAAAATACAGTTTTTAACCACAGAAAAAGAACGGTTATCTTCAGAAGTGGAAAAACTTGAGCAGGAAAACGAAGCTTACAAAGAAGCGTTGGATGATGTCAAGACTGAGTGTGGTAATTCTAATTAGCATTAGATAGATAACTTCCATAAAATACCCATTGTTTTAAAACTTTTCTCATGCATAATTGATGTTAATAGAGGAAATCCGAGCACTACTCCTCGACGACAATATGATGAACAAAGGAGATAGAGTCTTCTGGGTGTGGAAAGATGGTACATTTGTATCCAGTAAGATATTGGAAATGAGAAGGAAACCTGGCGATAATCATCCATATGCAGTCCTGAAGCTGGTATCCTATTCTATAATATGTCATTTTTAGACTTTGAATAATAATAATAATAACTGTTCATGGATGTGTCAATCGTTTTCGCAGGAAAGAAAAGCTAAGCTACCGGGCGAAGGACCGTACAAATCTGAAAGAGAGACTGCGGTTGTCTCTGTTCGAGAACTTATAACATTCAAGCACTTTTTCAAAGATCTCTTTGAAGAACTAAGGTCCAAGTTGTGGAAAATATTGTCGGATGTAAAGAAAGGAAAAACCGCCGATGGCAGGCAGCAACTTTTGCGATCAAAATTTAGAGAAAGTTCACTTCGACTGTCGATTGATGCTTCCATGGTCACAATGTTACCCTCATTTTCCCCTTGTCATGAAACTGTTGAAGCAGTAGATCAGACAACGGAGAGTTGCGAAGACCGTCAAGAGTTCCAAAGAAGTGCATCTATCAATGATGGTAAAAATTAAACTTCAACAAAATCCAAGTATCTATAAGTACGTTTGCATGAAGTATTTTTCAATTTGTTCCCGACGATCAGAGGGTAAAAAGACAGTAACATTAGCCCGAGCAAGGACTATTCATTTGGATTCTACAAAAACCAGACCAAGAAGACTCGAAAATAAAAGTCGATCTGTTTCATGGCATCATACTACAAATATGCATATTACGGAGAGCCAAAACCTACACCAAATTACTTCTTCAACCCTTCCTAGCCCCACAACTGAGTTGTCGTACAATTCTTTTATTTCAGAGCTAGGCCAATCATTACCTAGTCCTGTTTTCGAAAGTAAGTTTTGCAAAGAAAGAGCAAGATTTCTTAATTTAAAGCCCAAAGTTGCTCAGTTGATTTTTATTTTGCAGCAAGAAATAATAACATCACTTCAGAGGATTTCATTGGTGTGGGTGAGAGAGTAATTTGGTACGATACTTACTCCGAGTTTCCTCAAGTTGGAGCTGTTGCGTCCGTTCTGCAGTATACACCTTGTGCCATTGTTAATTTTGTAAGTTCGAAATTAGCAATTATTCTAATGATTTTTACAAGAGGTGACTACTACAGTACATTTTATGAATAATTATTGAAATTTCAACTAGGACAAAATTCCAAACGACCCTTGCAAATACAAGTACCGAACCGTTCCACTGGACCAACTTTTTCCTTATGATTTAGCTAGTCTTGAAGAGAAAATAAAAATTGCGGCCATTTACGGGTTTGATTTTGATGAATATGCAATCTTGGAGAGTCCAGATGATGAAATTGAACTTGAACCTGATGAATATGCAATCCTGGGGAGTCCAAATGATGAAATTGAACTTGAACCTGATGAATATTTCTCCTTGGATAACTCTCCAACTGAAGATGAGGACCTTAGGATTGAAGAAAGGGACACATTTCCATCGGACTTATAAACGGCTATTTTAATTTCATTTCATTTTAACTGTTTAATGGAATAATTGACATAAATTATCAGTCTAGTAAATTAAAATGAACCTTTACTTCGATTGCAATTGTGTTAACTTTCTTAGTTTTCTGTTTGATTTAATATTGTTTCTCATTCGAACTCATATAATAACTACATACATGGTCTTACTATATGTCGCTGCAATTTTGAAGGTAAATAAATAAAATTAAGCTCTTATTGATTTATTTACAGCTTAAAAGCGTACACTGACTGTGTAATTTGAATTCAACACTTGACTCGGGCCTTAAACAACACACCGTATTGAACACGTAGCAGTTTCTGAATGTATATGCACATATTGCCTCAAACCAGTTACCATTTATCTGTGTAAAAATAAGTCCGTAAACTTGAGAAACACTCAATAATTAGCTTTAGAGTTTAAAATATTTGTCACTACTTCAACTTAGCCATAGGATCTCGCCTTCATTTACTTAATCACTGGTTGCGATTCACATATACAGTGTAAAATTAACCATTCTGTGAGTATTTTTCTCACATTACTAAAATTTAATTTAAAATAAAAACTAAGGCGTCATTTGGTAGATTTAAACCATATTAGAACATTCGATGAGAATAAAAGATGAATATTTCTTCTTGATAAAAATTATGTAGTATGCAGTAATTTCCAAATTGAAGCAATGTCAACTAAAAATCTTCCCACGGACGGACATTAAGCCCGAGAGAAATCTTGTAACGAAAGAACAAAATGGTTTAACTTGACAGCTGCCATTTCCATTACGTCTTTTACTCTTAATGCTATATGGGTTCTTTCTTGCCAGATTATCTGAGATATTAAGATGATTTACATAAAGAATATTAAAATGTCTTATTCATGCATGCATTCACACATAAAATAGGTACTGTACTAATGGTTGTTTGGTTCGTTGGCTCGTTGCATGTCCTCCTAGTTATCAAATGTGTGTATGTGTGCTGTTAGTTATTATGAGGAACTTGAGGTTCAAAAACTGCCTAAATTTATTTTCATCTAAGCAAGGAGGATGACAGTACAATGACAACTTTATGACAGGTTTCTTCAACATATTTGCACATTTTTAATGCATACTTTGACTTTGAGAAAGATCTTCAATAATCTTACCTTTTTAGGTTTGAAAAACTACCTGTGATGGATAATATTTTGAAGGAATGCTTTTAAGGATTTAAAGTATGTAGGGAGAGATCTAAAGGTTATATTGTACGCATTTTTGTTTATTTTTATTACTTTTTAGAGGTTACATAATTTCAATAAAGTCCTTAACAAATGTCACCAAGTTCTGTTTGTGGAGTATTTTACAGTAAATTTACTCGGCATTGCGTTTTGGATTTATACTACTATTATTCTACCACTTAGTTGAATATTTCCCAATCCCAAATGAAGCAGTTCATTTAAAGATTCGACATTTACACTGCAATGCAGGTAAATCGTCCCAGTTAAAATGTTTATTTCAGATAGAAAATGCTACTTTTGAAAATAGTTTGTGGTCGTAGACTTTCTACTCCAGAGTAATACCTAGTACAGTTGTACACAATGAACGTAGATTACAAGGTGCTGAAGCTTACAATAACTTCAGAGCAGAATCTTGGTTTACTGTATTGTTCTAATAAAAATGACATCAAAACAATAGAAAGATTTGAATTGTGCTGACACGCTAATGAACCTACAGGAAAGGGTCATTTGTATCTACTTACTGGGTTCCTGTAATTTTTTCTGTGCTCCAACACTGCTACTATGTGGTAATAGTAGTAGTAACAGTAACAAATAATACATGTACACATGTCGAAATTTTAAAGGCTTCGTTTTTTGCAGCATTTCCGAATCTAATACATCTTCAAATCATAATAATATAATCTTTGCTAAACACTATACAACTATTAAGGGTTTAATGGTCGGAGCCAGAGCTAATTTAACTCATTATAACCCCAGTTTAATAACGATTCTTTCCCATATAAGCAACTAACAATGGGAAAAACTTATCGTGCCCTTCTATCTATGGATACAATATACCAAATCATATGCCATAAGGATTGCAATACTCTCAAAATATGAAAATTGTATCCATCCACCTGTTAACCCTTGTGTATTTGTATTAGTATCAGCCAAAACAATTGGATGAGACCAACCGAACCCTAGATCTGCATACATGAATAGTTAGTTACCCATTCGTGTGTTTATATGTATTAAAATGTAACGCATAGAATAAAAGGTAAGGAGAGGGCGGATTGTGAATGACAAGTTGGAGGAAACTATTAAAAAATGGGACTTCCTCTGTAACCTGTTTTACACTTGCTTCTGCTATAAGAAGGTAAAAGGTAAAAAGCTTGTGCATGTTTCATGTTAGTTTTAAATTGGTATTCTCACTCGGTCGGTGGCGTTTTTTTCAGGCAGAAAAACTCCATGGGAAAAGTAGAAATTCTTTAATATAAAATTATTACTATGCTTAACATTTATTTATCTGTATAATTATATATTTAAAATTTGATATGCCTGCTATCTGCTTCATTTCATTATGGATACTCATGTAGTATTTTGTTTGCATTTTAATCTAATGCACAAGGCTTTAGACGATGAAGACTTGAACTCATTTACAGTATAAAATATGAGAATAACCCTACTTAATGAATTACAATGTAATCAACGTTGATCACAGTATCTTATCTGTGAGAATTTGAGATATTTCAATTTATTTTATTACTTACTACTGCAACTACTACTAACTACCACTTTTTCAATTCAAAGTGTAAACATATCTTTGACACTTTCTGCTACATGGTCTTTTACAAATCAAACTTTAAAGAAACCCTTTGAGTCAAGCACTTTAGAGATACAATGGTCCTATTCAGTCTATAGCTTTTATAGTAGAACTAAGAACTCGTCTAATGATGATGATGTTGATAGTTGTGGTGGTCTTTAGGGTTTTAGTTTTCGTATACAAGCTAGCTTTACTTCATTCATCATCATAAAGTAAACTGTTTTTTACCAAGTAAAGTACTTTTGGTAGTAGTAGCAGTAGTGGTTAGTTAGGCACTGGGGGAGGAAGAACACCTTGTTGCTGCTGGGAACCTTTCGAAGGATATAAACGATATATGCCAATGCCATGCGATGCGATGGGATTATTGTCAAGTTAGGTAAGTAGAGGATCATGATGCTTCCTTCAGTTTCAGAACTAGTAGTAGTAATAGTAGTTGTAGTGAAATCACTGTTCACTTTTCAGTTAGTTTAGTTTCAACAAGCCAAGAATGAAGACGCGAAGCGATCAGATACCGATGGAAGGGTTAAGAAAGCACTCAGCAGACTATAAGAGTAATTGTGGGAAGTTCTGTTCCAGAGATTTTCATAAGAAAAACGCCATGAACCGTTCGACGGAAAAAGTGTACATTTACTTGTATTCAAAAATGTGAATTCATTTTTGATAAAGCAGTTTTTAAATATTTTGAAATGGACTATTTCCAAAATTAAGCTTCTTGTGGATGTTTGGTTACTTTAAAAAAGACAAGTGTCTCTAGGAGTTTCCATATAAGGACGAGTAAATGCCCTGTCATCCTATGAATCGGTAATAAATACATTTTAAGAAAGTTTAAGTTGAAAAATATAAATTAAGATTACAATGAAAATGAAAAATTGAGGAAACAAGTTTAAAAAAAGGAAAATAAAAGCTTTTAAGTTTGTTCCAAACAAGAAGACCGTCGGCAGAGTGAAGTAAGTGTGAGTTTTACGAGAGCGTGTGGTAATAAAGATTAGAGAAAGTGTGCTCGAGAGGAAAGAATTTCATATCTTGCTTTATTTTATTGCTAACTAACTGGCTTTGGATAGTGAAGCAGGGCAGGTCTGTAATTTTTTTATCGTTTGTATTTGAATATTGGTCTTGTGTCAAGTTTTAATGAAAATACGATCATTATTAGTATTTGCATAGTTTACCAATAACAACTAAGGCATACAGCAGTAGTAGTGCATAGTAGTAAGTAGCTGTAGTAGTAGTTTGTAGTAGTAATTGCTGTTAGTGTGAAAAACAATGGGTTTGATTGGAATGAATGAATGAGACTTTGCATTGAATTTGAATTGCAACAAGAGAAGAAACTCCTCAGGGAGTTTATTTACTTACAAAGCAGACAAGTTAGGAAAGATAGTGTGCGTATTTCGTTCTACGATTCATAGACACAAGTAACTTAGTAGACCGGCTTGATCAGTCTTTGGGATTTGATGGACTGTTTGTTCTTATGAGCATTGTTCATTGTTTTATTGATTTCGTCGATTATATGGACAAAGGTAGAATTTGCTATGTTACAGTGATCTGCTGCGTAAGGTATATAGATAGATGAATATTTGTTACAAGCTATAGCTTTTTGGGATATGAGCTTGATACACCGTTGATGCGTATTTGTCTTGAGCTATCTGTACAATTAAAATCAAAGTTGTAAATGGGACAGTCTTAGAATTGATGTTAGACTTGATGGACTCGAGACTTTACTTGTGGATAGAGGTTAAAAGTTTCTTAGTTATCGGTAGAAGGATAATTTCATGTCGAGACAGAGTAGGTAAGTTATTCAAAGGTTTCTTATCGAGAGCTTGATGGTTAGCAATGCTTGTCAAATTGAGCCGATCAAGTAGAAAAAAATACAGTTTGCCATTCGTTAAACTATTTGAAATGCTAATTTAACGAGGGTTATCTCTGGCTTCGCAGTCAACTAGAATAATGAATGAAGCATGGTGGAATGCTGGTGTAGGTAGTTTATTATTTGCAGTTCAAGAAACTAAGAAAATATTCACATTTTAATTCCCCAACAGATGACAAGACTTTGATAAGCGGAATATTTCGTACTTACTCAACTCATTCTCATAAAGTTTGTATCGACCGTAAAATATGAACGCGATTCCCTATAAGGCTAAGCCCCGGGTCAAACGTTTAGTCTTTATTGTCATCATTGTCGTATCTTTTCGCATTTAGGTAGGGCCATTAAGATTTTATAAACAGGCGTAGTTGATGACAGTAAATGTCCCTTTTATTGTTTTTACAGCACACTATATAGTTCAGCTTCAGTTTTATTTAATTGCCACATTTATTATGGGTGATAAACGCCTCAAGATCTGCCATTACTCTGACTAAAACAGAGACAAGAAACCTTTCTCTGAGATGATCGCATTGCATTACGAGTTCTTGAAAACCCCTTGCGTTAGTTTCTATTTGACAAAAAGTAAGTAGGAAGAAATTAATAATTAAATTGCCATGCCCTACCTGCCTGAGGTCTTTGCCTTCTCTCTCACACTTTGTATTTGTTTGTTGGCAGTTTTTTTAGTTCAATTAAGAATTCAGAAGGAGTAAAATATCGTTCACTGGCATGAATAAAACTAAAATTTGGGATAAGTGGCTTTTTATGCAGGTAAGGTAGGTATGAGAGACGTGTATCTTTTATTGAAAACTGTCTCCCTATTCTTGGGACGAGAATTGCAGATGTATCTCATGCTTCAAGAAAAAAAGTAATCGAGCTTAAACCATGCCTGTATTCAGTAATTTATCACAACATTACAAATTATAATGCTTCTGTTACTCTATCTAACAGAATGATAATGATGGGTAATGGTGATAGTGGTAGGTAGGTATGCCGTTTTGGTGTAAAAACATTAGCGAGATTTATCACTTGGTCGTAAGTGCTAGATAATGTTAATTTTTGCAGTTAGCTATTCTCTACCACTGCAATAGTAAGTAGGTTGGTTGATGCTGCTACTGCTTGCTAGAACCGTTTAGCAACCGTATACTTCTGGTGTGAGACACGGTTTGTCGCAATCTTAACTCTTCCGTCTTGTTCGTTGATTATTTTTACTATATGTAAATCTGTGACTAAAACTATTAGATTTGAAGCTTCCAGTCCCATCTTCGTCAATAGGTCAATAAGTACAAACTCCTTTAAAAGCAGAACTTAACTGTTAAGCCTTTAGTAATATTCGGAGGAAAATATTTAATGCAATTCCAGGTTACGCCAAATGTTTTTCAATTTGTTTCAATCTTTCTTTAGTAGCACAGACCGTTAGCTAGAAATGACCGTGCGGATTAAAGAGTAAATACTTAATTCCTAGAGTTATTTATTTACTCGGTTGCAACTAAATCTTTGAATTCACACAGTCTCATCCTCATCATGATCATTAACCCTCCGATTAGTTTCAGTCTGTCTGTTTACTGTGTGAATTCAATGATCATCTTCTTGTTAGTCGTAACTCGTAAATCATGACCGCATCCCATCGTCACTGGGGAAAATTTACTTAATACCAGGAATGGATGTTAACTTAAGCTTTTTTGCTGGTAAGTACCTAAGCCGGATCCCGAACAAAATGTTATCTTATCTCTGAAACGAAACATTGGACAAATCAGTTATCAAAATCCGCAAAGCACGTCAAAACAATGTTTATTCAAGTCATCAGGTAAAATTTATGTCTAGAAAAAACATAAATTAAACAGAGATTTAAATTGGTGCAATAAGGTAACAATCAACACAACAGCTAACATTACAATGCATTATGGTTTCTGTTAAAATTTCAGAGTAGATCAGAGCTATGCATGCGTGCGTAAAGTATGCAGGCTTAGTTCTATATGTACATAATAAATTATACAATAATGCAAACCTGACAGGCACGGAAACCGCAAGAGTTAACCGCAATTTCATCACGACGAATAATAACATCAGATCACTTCTGGCTCACCTTGAAGGAATTTAAAGTTACATATTTTTCAAAACTATGAATGACAATCCTATCTTTTGCACATCTGCTTTTGCAGAATTCTGTAGCAAGTTATTTTTCTGGTGATGAGATTTACACTTTGCTGTCTCTATAACTAACTGTAATTGAAAAAAAACTCATGGAGTTAGTTAGTAGAAATACTTTTTGGACGGGAGAGTCTATTATCATTAATACAAGTTTTCCTACGTTCGTTCATTGATAATTTTGTAAACTTTTAAACTAATAAGCTCTCTCAGTGCGGGGTTTTGGTTTACGCTATCTAGAGTCTAGAGGCATGTTAATCTTTTAGCATTCATCAACCACATAAAATCATCGAAGGTAAATTGAACCAGGAGGGGAAGAATAATTGGATCTCTGTGCCAAGTAGCATAGCATAATAGTTCCTTCACAGAGAAAAATAATGCTAAACGAGGAAGGAATGGCAAGAAGAGGTTGGTTTTGGTTTTGAAGTTCAATTAAAGATTTGTAGAAAACAGCGTTTCTTCAGTAAAACGTTAGCAGCGACGAAGAAAAAAAGTTTTTCTCATTCAATAAAATTCTTATGTGATGGTGACGGTTTGGCTTACTCTAGGGAATGACGGAACATTTTTTAATGAGTTTTCACACCAAAAGAAGCCCATTAAGTGGAAATAACGCTGTATGAACGGGAAATATTGGCAATGTATTAGCCATTATAGCAGTAGTGGTAGTTCACTTTCAAAGTATAAGCCAAATTAACTCATAAGATTTAGTGGAATGACAGCATTATTGTAATAGTTTGAAACAACATGCCTGCCGGCCTGTATGGTGTAGAACGATCGACAAGACGAGAAGGATGGTGTGGGATTTCTTAATAAGATAATAAAAACATAGTTAGACACGAGAAATCTGATGTAGCGGTCTAACTGAATCCAGCTACTGAATTACAGGAAGCTTTATTAGCCGAGATAATTAGTAAAGTTACTCAAGTCACCAACTAACTCTGAGTAAACCCAAACTCCGATTTAACATTGCTTACACCAGCGTGTATTGGAAGGGCTGTTGAAGACCTTATTTGCCAACTCGTTTGTAGTTATAGTTAAGAAAGTATGGAAAAAAGTAATAATTTTTTATGCGCAAAGTAATGGTGTCTTTTCCCTAGATTTCGAAGACTTTTTCCTTCCCTGCAAAATCCTAAGATCTCCGTTTTATGCTTGATCGTAAATCAACTCCACTTTAGAGTCTAGATTTGGGCCAGTTCCGCTGATACTTTTTTGCATAGCAGAATAGGAGTTCTACTACATAAGGAGTACTTTATTATTTAAGAATTTTGAGTCCAAAGGAAGCAACTCATGGAATAAAAACAGCCGGCTTAAAAGTTACTAAAAACTTTTGATAGTCTTGTATTTCCCTAGTTTATGTTATTGTTATTATTTCTTCAGTTAAATCTAATGATTTTAGTAAGTTACTTTAGTACTTCTTTGTCGTATTTAAAGCCAAAGCATATCTTTCAGTGAAATATATGGCTAATTAGGAATGCAGACAAATAAATGCAAAGACAATAGGCAGTCTGGATTTGCTGGGTATGGTCTGTCTCGTTCCTGGTCCTAGTCCTACTCCTAGTTCCGTCTGTTCGATAATTTATGGTCGTTTTCTAGAGCAAAATCTCAAAAGTAACAGGAATATTTTATTTTCTGGATTCCATATTTAAACTAAAACCTACCAAATGAACCCTGCCATCGCATCGTAGACTTATACAAACTCTAAAGTTAATAAACATAAAAAAGTGAGTGCTTTCCCATGTCATGTAAGCGTTTAATTTCTCTATCTATGCGTGCAGTTCTATAATATTCGTTCGTAGCTCGGGCTCTTATTAACTTCCATCACGATCAGTCGTCATCGTCCTCGCAATCCTATTGTCTTTTTAGTTTGAAAAAATTAAAAGTATTAAATACCGGAAAAGAGGGTTTGTATTTTAACCAGTTTTTCTCCACAATAAGTTCCTCCACCGAATACTTCTCCTTTTGTGCAAAGTTTTTACAGTCGAAGTAGTCTTTACCAGTTAACCTTCTCTCATGCAAAATTACCTTAGTTAGGCATGCTTTTAACTAGCTAAACTACCCCATTAAAGACACACAGCACATCATGATCAGTGTGCTTTGGCTTGACTCACGACAAAGCACAGACAAGGCAGTTTTATGAATTCAAAAATGTTTCGCATTCTCTCACAATATTTCACTCATACCTTAATATTATTTAGTCATATAACTCATAATAATAAGTAATAAGTGGGAGGAGAGATGGATAAATGGAAGTTGGCTGATTCTCTCTATAATCATAATTCATAGTTTCTAAATTCTAATGTGAGCTCATACTTCGCCCCAAACAGACTCAGGCTAAGCTTTAGGTTATTTAGATAGACTTTTATTTTATTTACTTTATTTCTGTAAAGAGTTTGGCTCAAGGAAAACTCCCAGCCTGAAGAGCTACGTTCTAAAGGAATACAAAGGGTAAAAGAGTCTTTCGTTCGTTGACTCTTTTGACTGTATTGAGTTGAGTAGTAGATTTACTTTGTGGTCTTTTTTAGCAACTTCCCTAAAGGCACATTAAAGATTTAAAGTAAGATAGCAGAAGTAGAAGAGTCTGAGAATACTTTTAAAACTTAACTAACTGTCAACTACTACTGAATCTGTCGAGGGTAGGGAAACCTTAACTTTTTTGCACTTGTGTATAATATAATATCGTACGCAATGGGAATGGGAATGTACAACATTGCCATTACCTTTTTGTCAAAGAAAATTACATCCCGGTCTCGGTGGCCCTGTTTGAAAAGTTTGAACTACCTTGAGTAAGGGTAATACCTAACAGGCTTATTTGTATTCCAGGCGAGTTTATAAGATGGAGAGTCTACAGTCGCAATTTTACATTAAGTCATAGTAAAAGTAAAACAGAGTGGGAGTCAAGTAAAATTCAGTTACATGAAAAATAACACAGGATAGCTCAGTTTTAAATGAGGTGAAAACACAGAATAGGCAATTGTAGGACCATACAATCCTTTAAAAACCTTATTTCCAGACGCGTATGAATTCTAGTCTACTGTGATTGCGAATACAGCTTGCTAAAGTATTCAATAAAAAGAATAAAAGATTTGGATCGGGTATTGATTGCTGTTGAACTGTTGATGTTATTCTTCTATGGTATTGCTATTTT
The DNA here is from genome assembly GCA_034682405.1 of Hydroisotoma schaefferi. Taxonomy (NCBI): domain Eukaryota; kingdom Metazoa; phylum Arthropoda; class Collembola; order Entomobryomorpha; family Isotomidae; genus Hydroisotoma; species Hydroisotoma schaefferi. The sequence continues at coordinate 31,730 of JAQFZX010000065.1, read as the reverse complement.
ATATTTTAGACTACAATGTTAAATTTTTCAATTTCAAAGAAACTGATTGAATGAACTGTGTAAGCTCTAGATTCAAAAAAGTAATTCACTTTCCATTGGATATAAGTGTAGTAGAATATGAGATTTGGGTAAAAAGGCGTAAAATGACTTACTTAAAGGAAGTTTCGTTTCATTTTCAATTAAGTATAATAAACCTTGAACCGATTACATTGCAAACTAGCTCTGTACAAACAAACGTCCACTCAATTTCAATTAAATATTTACCTTTTTCACGATCTCGGCCAATTTCATCCAATCGGAGTTATCATTTCTTATAATTCAGTCAGATTGAGGAATGAAATCAGGCCAAGTCAAGTATCGGCAGTGGCTATGGCCCATACTATTTAATTTTCTAGAATATATTGCATACGTAGATGTGGGGATATGATATGATTTACAATCTTTATTTTAAATGGGATCAATTATACATAACCAAAGCCAGTCTAGCCCTTCTTCTTTACTTTCTAATGCAAAATCCCACCAGACAATAAAAGCAGATTGGATAGAGGGTAATGATTTCCAAGGTTGTGTTTTTACGTGCAGTGTACACATGCACCATTGTATTGTATTTTGGATTGCACGTTAGGTTATCGCTACGTTTGAGTAATATTCTGATGAATTGGAGGAATCAAGTAAACAACAGGTAGTCAACAATCAACGAGAATCAACTGCTGATTGATTGTTTAATCAGATGTAAGGAAAACAATGGACAGGCTCTTGATCATGCTTCATTTCATATTTACGAATATGCGGATGATGATGACAACGAGTGTAATTACATTTCAAAGAAGAATCAAAATACAAATGCGTGCATGACTTTTTCCTCTAACCATTATTATTATCAACTTTTGATTTTACTATTGCATACGTCCATGAAAAATGCATACATTTTAAATACTACAACTGCTTGTTCAAGCAACTACTAAAACTGCTTATAGAAGTACTTTTGACTGTGCACACTTTATTTTTTGTCGATAAAGAGCATTAGTAAATATTACCATTCTTTAGGGAGAGTTTGATATATTTTGTACATTTTTTATCATCTAAGGGAAAATAATGACAAAACAAAAACAGGAGCTTATTCATGGCTCATTTAATCGCCGCTGCTGTAGTAAATATTTAAATATGCATTTTTTTTTTAAAGAAGAAGCTATGTTGCATAAAATTATGCCTGGTTGGTGCTCCGCTGGTTGTGCACGAGAAGTCAACTATTTAGTGCCAAATTGGCAATTACACAGCTATAGGTTTCGCATATTTTATCACCTACCTGCCTACCTTCTTGCGTACATTTTTCAGCACTAACTAAACACAGTGACAGTATCTCTTTCTGTGCGATGTTCTTTTTAGTAAAGTTGATAAAACTTACTACCTGAATGCAGCAAGCACGTAGAGAATCTTACACCTTTGCTGGTTGGTAATAATTGTGTCAAGTCGTGCTGCTTGATGGTGGTGACTTGAAAAGTAATTAGTGAAGATTTATTTCACATAAATTATTTATCTACTAAGGAAGCATAAATATAAGATGCATGATATTGTACTTGTGTACATAATTTCTTTCAAAAGTATAGATATGGCTACTACCAAATTGCCATCTAATAAATCATGGTAGAAAAAGGGAAAATAGGAAACTTGAAATTTATCTACTAAAGCCGAGTGATAGTTTATAGTTTTGCATTTGATAAAGAAGGGAATTAGGATTGACGACCATGATTTAAAAAGTAAAACTTGATCCAAGATATAAGAAACGATGTTTAAGCTGAGGCTTATAAAAGTGTGAGAAAGCCAAATCGCAACCTATTGCAAACTTTATGCTTCCCAATCTGTGACAGGATAATCAGGATTTTGCTCATTGTATATGTATAATGTTTTTTAACAGGAAGAGGAGAAAAAGCCGGATATTCAGCACTAGCAGCGGTCTTTAACATCAGAAATCCAAACGAGAAGGACTCTTTTTTCATACAATTGTAAAAAGATCTACAAAGAAAACAACCCTTTTATGCAATCGTATTGAGACTTTTTCACTTGTGTGTAACAGTTGATGACTTGTATTTACTTTGTCCATGCTGGCATAATATGGGATACAAGCGGTTAGTAAAATGGTAAATGTTATAAAATGTATTATTGTGAGTGAGTGAGTGCAAAATACATTTGACAGTTGGTAAAGCCCAAGTCTTATAAAGAGTACTAGATATGGAATTGAGAGTGCCAGCGTCACCAACCAGTCAACCACGCTGACACTGACACTGACACTGACAATGACAAAGTGACACTAGCAACCGAACTTTGTCACCTTGTCATCAACTAGAACTAGAACTGACGGACGCAAAGAAGATGAGAAGCCTCTTCCAATAAAGGATACGTTAAACAGGAGCAGCACTAACAAAACACGGGACCAATATAAAAAACTTCGCACTTCACTTCTCAGAGTAAACAAGAAATAGTAGATAAAGTGATCAAAAATAAAGATGTAGATGGACGAGGACAGCGTATATAAATTATAGGAGTAGGAGGGGAACTATTCATTGAAATAAGAATCCATTGAATCGTTAAGTTAATAAGATGAGGATTGAAGGGGGTGATGGGGACGATGGCTTTCTAAAGGGCCATCAAGACAAGGAAGATGAGAATGACCTTCAGCACAACCACCAAAAGCTTCTTAATAATGGGAATAATAATAATAATAATAATAATCATAACAATCGCCACCATGGAAAGGGGATAGGGAATGGGAATAAAGATGGAATCTGTCGGAATCTGGAGGATCTGAGTGTTGGAGGAACGGAAGCGGAAGTTCTTACGGGTCGGGAAAATGGGAATGACAAGGGGAGATTTCAGATACAGCAGGAAACAGGTGGGTCCCTTATGCCTATTTGTTTTATTAAAGCACATCTCCTGAATCTCATAGAAAGATTATGAATCAGTTCAGTATCACCCGTAAAGCTAGGGTTCAAAACAAAGCAGTGATTTTTTTTATTGTAAGCTTAAGTGGGTTTGGGTATTGAATTGAATAAAAATACAGCAGTTTTGCTGCAAAATAGGTTTTAAAAAATTCCCATACCTACGAAGGTTCCTGTTTTATTATTTCAGCAATACTGCATGTTTCTTCCGATAGGCAAAGAGTGGTTAAATGGCACACGATTTAAGACAAAATGGACTATTAACTTTTATAACGTATATGTATCTTCACCCATTTATTTATAATTTTTACATGGATGGGATAAGGGGTTTTGAACTAAATGGTATTCATTGCGGGAGGTGAGTGCTTAGTTGGGGCTTACCGTTTCTTTTGCAAAAGTTTTTAAAACTAGAAGATCGGCTTTACCTTAATTTTGTGATTTGGGGTTTTGTTGTGTGATGGCTATTTTCTTAAAAATTGTGACTTTGGATATTTTTAAGTTTCTTAAAGTTTAATAGGTTTGAGTGGATAAGATGCGTTTCTTGGAGTCAGGGATTCTAGCTAGTTTTTCAGCAATGTGAGTTTACTAGTTTCCCACACACAATTGTAGGTGATTACATTGAGTTGTAAAGGAAAGGTCATTATCTCAACTATAAAATTACCAGAAAAAAATTAACCACAGGTAGGCAGTCACAACGAGCCTAGATGGTCTTGCCTGGATCAAAGTCCCATGCTATGCTATTTTATTATGTGTACTGGGTTTAATAGTAAAGTGGTTAAGTAACCGACAACTTCATACCCACCAAGAGCGTTGGTATAACTGTTTGAAACCTGATTTTATTCCGTACAACTTACAACTTACTTAAAGAGACGTGTACCTATGGATCTACTTTCATAAATTCGAAGGCTGACTATGGCATGGCAAGTGGCAAGGGATAAAGCATGTGCATTCTATGTTGAAAGGAATCTCATCCAAAGAAGTGTACTTTTTAGTTCATAGTTTTAAAACAGAAGGTTCAACTGAATCGTGTTCGTAATAAAAAGAAATGCAGTTGACTAGGTTGTTGGTTGGGATTGGGAGCTCATAATTTGATGGGATTATGAGAGGGAGAGAATTCATGTTGGGAATCGGATATCCTCATGTCAGTAAACAAGCTTTCCCTTCTCCAACTAAATTGCAACCCGTGGGAAAAATTAACTCTAGACACTCTAAAGTCCATCATGGTATTCATGGTCATTACTATAATGTAATAATATGAGAAAATAATTAAGTTGGCAGGTAGCAGAAGCACATGGCGTTTGTGTCCTCACAGGTTTAAGAAAGACCAAAGAACTTTTCTGAATTTATAGCCTAAGTAGTGCAGCAGCTGAATCGACTGTAGTAAAAATAAGAAAAATACAACAATTGTGATATATCTTTCCTGATGGGAGAATATTAGGCTGATTTTGGCTCTAGGAATTATTTCCAAAAAAGTGTATTCCGCTAACAGCAAAAAGGGACATTTAGGGTAAGGATAAAAATGTATTTTAGAGTAAAGGATACAAGTTATGACGGTAGGTAGGTTTTTAAGATTAAGGAGCAATGCGGTTGATCTAGCAAATTGATTTAAAAAATGTAATTTACTGTAATCACAATCCAATCTCGCGTGACGATGCAAAGAAAATTGTGCAACAATTATTACTGATGCGTGAAATACAGGTTTTATTTTGCTTAATGAAGGACAGAATTTGCCCAAACAGTGAATTGCATAAATACCGTTAATTAGGAACGTCTGACAAAATTGAGATCAAGTTCGATGAATTGGATTGATTGATTATCGAATTCAGGAATGATTTGGACCATTTTTTAAATAATTAGGAATTTTGACGAAAAAGGGATGAGCGCTCAATGAAAGTTAATTTGTGAAAATGCAATCCCCTCAGTACGATGCTTTTGCTACTAGTTATGAGATTAATGAGTAAAAAATGTGCAGTATAGAGCAAACATTCTTTCAGCATATCAAACACAATCTGTCTCAGGCATTGATTCCCTGATTATACAATATTATAAGAAGTAACTACAAGTATCTTGAAGTTTTAAAATTTACACGTATCAAATAACAATTCACACTCTTGTAGAAATCACCAGACCTTGTAGACAAGCAGGCAGGCATGCATGTAGATATATTTCACAGTCACCGTGTCGTGGTTTGTTTCTTAGTTCTTTCTACTGGGTGAATTATTTCACTACTATTATTTTTACCTACCTACCTACTATTAACACCATTCCATTAAAGTCAATGGTCAAAAGTACGCCTACACTGCATTATTTTTTAAATCACTCAATGTTCGTTCCAATGCTATGCTACTGCTACTGCTACGGGCTTGCCTGTGGAATAAAAAGGAAGACGAAATATTGTGAGTTAAATAATGGAATCGGGAGACACGGTGAATTTCTGTGGGAACTTCGTGAAAATCCTGTACAAAAGCTACCTGCCCACCCTCTCGGCACAAGGGCTTTGGCCGTGTAGTTTTATAATTAGGATTCACGTACTAATAAAATTACAATTTACCATGAATAAACCTCCCTGCATGTTTTCATCTAGTGTATATTGTGTGATATGTTTTTAGGAGATAAGCTTTCCTTTCTAAACTATTCAGAGAGATTTCACTATACGAGATTAAATAAAGTATCGTAGTTTTTGGCCGAGTGCACGATTTCTATTTGAACTTAAAAATGGATTAGTTTCTAACGGAAATCGTCTATTGGAGCAAATTCAATTTATGGGACATTAAGGAACAATAACGCACGCGTCACCTTGACTGATAGAAATCGACAATTGTAAATTTCATTGTTGCTTTAACCTCGGATTCCCGTTGAAGCTTGCCTTCGTTACTGTGAATTCCTTTTGTTGTCCAGTAAAGGGGGATTTGATAAGGTGACTAGTGACGAAAAAATGTCATGCAAAGACCTATTCTAGGCAACAGTACCTTATCGACAGAAAGTATAACGTCCACGGCTCCTCTGTAAGCCTTGACTTTGGCAAAGCCTCAATCAGAATCAGAATTTATAATATAATGTTTACAGAAAACATTCAAAGGGCGGGGCTGCTCCTTAATTTATCCCATAAAGCACAAAGCTCTCTAACCTACTGCCTAATAAAGATTCATTTATGGTCATAATGGCTCCTGCTGCATCCGTACAAATAAACATATGCAGAATAATAGCATTTTTCAATACATACACACGCTCTCAACGCCTCTTCACTATACATACAAGCTAATAGGGCAAACTACAATAAGTTTAATGCATTTGAACTATTTTATTTGGATATGATGTCCGGCACAAAATTGGTTAAAAGCTGTCCAATTCTAATGAAATCGGTAATTTGGATTATAAAAAACGATCTAGTATTTTAATACTGCTTAAATTCGTATAAGAAGATCCGAAAGTAATAAATACATTTAAATCGCTCTATTTCAAATGATCAATTGCCCATTACCCTATGCAAAACAGTAATGGAAATGGAATATCCTCTAAGTGCAATAAAACCTATACAATCTATACTTTACACTCTCACAAGATAAGGAGGAGGAAGAAAGAGGCGAGGATGATATTAAAGCTAAAATAACAAAGAGAATTCCAAGAAAGCGTAGGAGTAAGAATAGGATTAATCGAGGCTCGAGACCCTTCATTGCCCTCGGTTTATACACGATTAACAACATTGGATTACTTTCTACTATAAACTGTACCTAAACCTAGCATAACATTATTACCTACCTAAAGTTTCATTTTGAGTGGATCTGAAAGCCAACTGACTGTGAATCAGAATCTACTAACTTTGCATTCATATACTCCTTTTCCATCGTCTTTTGGTCGGATATTTATATTAGGATATTGCTTTGCTGATGGTGGTTGAATTTGTTTCTATCGTCTCCAAGTCGAGCATTTTGCTCAAGTATGGAGGAGACGAGCATATTTTTTAACCTAGAGTTGATAATATGATCCAACAACTTTTTTTATGACTTCCTCCGACGGAAGTCTGCTGGTTGGTCTGATTTCTCCCTTTTCATCATCCTTTTATTCTAGCTCATATTATTACTACACTACTATTACAAGGAATGCTTATGATAAGCATGCTATTCTTTTACTTTTACTACCAAGTATTAATAGTAATGTATTACTATCGCTTACTTTACGTTATTTCATGCACACATGGAAGCTGTATCTAGTTCACTCTGTCCAAGTACACTTTTCTCAGTTAAAGAAGTTAGATGGAAGGAAAGTACGTCCTCTCATTGTGCATAAAATATCCCTATCTTAAGCTATCTTTTAAAGGCAGCCAGCATTTGGTGAAATGGAAAATACATACACCCAAAAAGTCAGAAGAAACAAGGGAAGACTTTTTTAAAGAAAAAAAGTGAGATGGAAAGAGCCTTGGAGGGACGGCAGAAGCAAAGCGTAACATCCTCTCGGCTACCGTTCCCTTGTATGAAAGAATTGGGTTTTTTTTGGAAGTGGAAAATGTATACAAAGTTATCCACCTGTCACGTCATTATTGTTATTAGTTGGTCGATTAGAAGATATGACACACTTCTTCTGTTGGATAGATGATGCCATCCTTTTTTCTTACAGGATTTAGGGATGTGGGGATTTCTTCGTGCATTTTTAAACCCTTCTTGGCTTGTAATGGTGAGGGGTTTGAAGCAGAGGGGGTAGCGAGATATCAAAACGAATGATAAATTATTTTTTATTATTTTTAGTGGATTATTGAATCCAATTTGTACGAATATACCTATTTCACGCGGGCATTATCAATCATAATATACTTTATACCAAAAAAATTAGTACTGACATCTTTTTCCATCTTAACTAATTTTAAATACATGATATTGTATTAACAGTTTTTTAATAAATCTGCTTTTTACTTCGGATGATCTAGAAAAAATTCAGTGTAGAATTGTTACCTTATATTAAATACTATCATGCAAGTTTAAGATGACTGATTCGCTTGAACCTAAGAGACTTTTAGTACAATCAGAGTATAAAGAAACCAATAAATCTTAACCAAGTTTTATGGTATAAAAACTACGCGAGCCTGTTTCAATAACAGATAAGGTAACAAAACAACGGTAGGAGTGAGTTAATCATCCATTGTAACATGATTTTGTGTTTAAACTACCTAGCACAACTGCTCTAGATAGTTAAACTAGTACCATTTAGTTCTGGTGTACGATTTTGATACAATTTGTCAATTTCTTTCGCTTCGTTCGTTGCCGTTTCAACCTACTACTCTTTTTCTGTTCTTTTCTTCCCTATCTAAAAATACTCGTGTTTATCCTCTCTCTGTATATTTATTTACTCAGGGATCAGGCCTAATCCTAGTGTTATAAGCTTTAGCATCGATCCACACGCGCTTCTTTGGGTTTCTTATTGGTTCGGATTACAGAAGATCCTACACCTGCCTTACGTGCCTATCGTCATAACCAGAGTAAACACGTCATGTATAAAAGGGCCCCTTTTTCCAGGCCTTCCCCTCCTTTAATCATTTTAGATTCATTCTCCTTTGATTCCTCAAGGGCTCTCTTGCATCTATACGAAACAACTCCAGTTTTTATCTTCTTGTCTCACGGACGGAAGTCAAGATTTTTATATTGTTTATCCATCTGTGACTTCCAGTACTGATACTACGTACGCCTTCTACTTGACTCTCTAAATACTTACAGCTACTATGCTACTATTCTTGCACTTGTTACCTCCACTTTTACCGTTTGTATTACAATTTTTCTTCCAGTACATACTATAACCAACTATTTCGTCTCTCAACCCCCTTTAATAGTACTGACTTATACCGGCCTGTGGCTTCCTTTAGTTTATTCATTGTATACATTAGGATGAAATGAGGTTGTAGCATTCTTCAAAAAAAGGGAAAATACTACCGGCAGAAATAAAGGCACACGTTAAGTGTATTCTACTTGTACTCTAAAATTCAAACACTTCAATACACTCTAATTCTAGCTGATGCTTGCTTATGTATATAAATATCCCTTCATTCCTGTCTGTTGGATAGAGTGAATAAGTCACAAGGAAGGAAGAGGAGTTTTAAAGTGGTCTTGTGCCATATGTAACTTTAGAGACTTCTTGGCGAGGGCTGAGACTCTCGAGGGACTTCTTTTAGGGTTGATGGAACAAATAATATTATTCAATGAAATGAAAGATGTAAACATTTGGATTGGAAAGGGGAAGAAAGACAAGGAGGAAAGATGTTGAACTTTTATTCGAAACTTAAAACTTGAAGAGAGTTTTCTAAAAATGTCATTTTTTGGTTGTAGTATGCCCTTGTAGCAGTTGTTAAATAAGGACTGCTGCCATTGACAAATTATATTGATGATGTTATTTTTACGAATGTTAAGTAAAGGTATCACACCGCATGCTTTTGCTAAATTGAAATAGTTGACTGTTGTTAATTTATTACTGCCTCAACAATTAATTGATGAAAAAAGAGTATTCCAGTATTGCAGCTTTCCCCGAATAGCAGCAGAATAGCAGCCTGCCTGTTGTTGCCCTTTAACATTTAAATAAGATCATTAACGATGAACTTAAGAATTGAGTAGCAGTCCGCTTTTCGGGGATAAACAATCATTTCGTTTCACCAGTAGGAAAGACTTACTGCCAATTTGTTGTAAACATATTAATTCGAATCTTGTGTACCTACCTCCCATTTAGATTTTAAAATCCACACAATCTAAAAAGGGTGACAACTATAATAATTTACTAAATTTTTAAAAGCTGTATAATAAATTAAAATATAATTCCCTTGCACTTAATCACAATCTTCAACTTGTGTTCTACTATGTAGAATTACACAGAAAGTATGCTTCATGAAATTTTCTTTAATCTCTGGACGGCACATTATGGTGAAGCCCCACCTTAAATTTTAACCTGCCAGTACCTAAAATATATTTTTGTTCAACTTTATATTATTTGGAAGGACGGAACAAGTGTTGAATGAATGTTTGGTTTGGTTTGCCATAGTTGTGCTTTGGGTTAATCCTATGAAATAGTAATGGGTTATGGACTCCCTAGGGAGACCTTTGTGCTAACTGCTTTTCATTCCCCTGTACGACGACTTCTTCCATTCTAATTTACCAACCTTTGTCTGGGCTATTCACAGCTCTTAATTCCACCCAGGCAGTCCCTACCACTCTTAACAAAAAGTATAATACTGCAAAGTGCATATAAAGAGTCTGAACAAAAGGGAGTATTGTAATCATAATTATTATTAAAATACAAATTTATAAATAACCAAGGACCTGCCTACTGGCAGCCTCCTTGGATTGGAACTCAGATAATTAACTTGGGTTTCTAGGAAGCCGGTAGCTAGAATCATGCTTGCAGCCTGGATAAGCACAAGCAGGGATATTAATTTAATTTATATGGTGCGGCAATGCCAGAAATTATTGATAGTAATAATGGTAACACTATCTGTACAGATATCGTATGAAAATAGTATTTAATTTTAGGTGTAGAAAAGCCATATATATAGATGTGTTCTATTTTCCTACAAGATATTGTTGATTTTGTGTACGTAGTTGGTAGAGTTTTTCAATTAGCTTCAGTACTGCTGCTAATGACTGGCCCGCACGGTCGAAATTGTTGTGGGTGGAAGTAAGCAAGCATCTGAATCAATATTTAGTACTTCCCGTGTCCAATTCTAATATTAATGTCAAGGGGAATAAGTGTAGTGACAAAAATGAAACGGGGTGGAGTAGCGAATCGGATTTATGTTTTATTTTCTACTTCTGTTGTGGGAAATGAATCGTATGTTTCTTTAATTGAATTCGTGTGGATTTGGAAGGAACCTCTGCGCTTCAAGTTAACAGATGGATTTTCGGTAGCATAAAAAATAGTCAAATTTATAGACGTAGGGGAAAGATTATTTTTTCTATTAAGTATTTCCGCAGGTATAGTACATTTTTTATTGAAAAAACTACGCTTGTTGAATTAATTTAAATTGCAATCCAAAGTTTGAGGAAATTTACAATTTATTTAGAATTATTCGTCGATAAAGGGTTTATGAAAAAATTGCAAATCAGGGTTGGAGTAAGGTTTCCCAAGTCAGAATATGGAGCATTTTCAGACTAAGTTAAAAATAAGCAGTTACAAAAACGAAGAAAACTCCCCGTCCATTAATTCCATATGAGCACCCTCCTGAATCCTCTGTATCACGACCAGCTACTACTGCTACCACTTTTACTTGATCATAAAAGTAATCTGTAAAGTTTTCAATGGAAAGAAGCCAGATTACTCGTCTGTGACTTATTAAAGGTTTATAAAACTAAAAGCTTTACACTGTAGTTGTTCGTACAACCAGTAGTTATAATCAGGACCAGTAGTATATAAATACCATTTATTGTTAGGCACTTTCTCTCTACTACTTTCTCCTACCCGTTGAATCACCTCTCAAGTGTAAAGTAAATCTGAGGTTTGAATGTGGTAAGCGTTGCGTAAGAAAAGGAGATGAGAGTGAAACTCATAAAAAGTCATTAGGTGTTGAACTTGTAAAAGAACTTACAAAGGAGAAAAAAGTCGGCTTAAAATCTCTGAGGCTTTAGTAAATGAATAAGAGAGTCTCCGTGTTTTTAATAGTTCGCTTTTTGAGAGAACATGCTTGATATTTAGCTTGGTTGGTTTTTGGTTTGAATAAAAATGATAAAGAACCCTGTTTCTAGAAGATTATATGATCGACGGATGTCTAGAGGTGTTTAGTACTTCATATTTGATTGAGACGGTTGTTGTGAAAGAGAGGAATATTTACAAGGGTAGTAGGAGAAAGTCGTATAATGGTTTTATTCTTGCATATATTGATGATAAGGGCTGGCGTGAAGTGGAGTTTCCAAGCTCATAACAGTCATTTCTTGGGAGTTTATAAAATCTTCTCGGGACTTGTAATGTTCCGGTTATATACGGAGATGATGTGTTGATGTGTAGTTACTTTATGTCATATACCGTAGTTTATAAATATGAGGAAAGCGAGCAAGGTGGATTGCTGGTTAGATTGGGTGCAGTGTAGGAAAGAGTACCAGGGATGTTGTGGATTTGAATATAAAATTCCCCTGAGAGCCACCCACTTGAAAGACATTTTCTCATGAAAACAGGATCAATATCGGATGAAATCGCTCCCTCGTGATAAAATGCAAATCGGTAAAAACTTGAACTAAACCGAATGCCAGTGCAGAGGATCTGTTTATTTCCACATACAATCCAGAACTCTGCATGGGATTTGTTAAAATGGTTTGGTTCGCTTTGGAGGATGGGAATTTTTCTATTAAGTAGTAGTAGTAACGAGTGGGGGATGTTAGAGACTGATCTATTATAGATAGGAGTAATAGGAACGGATTTTTAATATTTTTGGGGAAATGGAACTTGAAATGTTTATTAAAAACATTCGACAACAGAGAGATTTTATCATTTGGTTACAAAATTGAATGGGAATAAAATGCTAGTGAATGGTAATTGAGAAATGATATTTTTAGTTGCGAAGTTTGGTCATCGGGCTTGAAAAGGCTTTACGTAGCATTGCCCTTTGTAAAGATTATTATTATGAGAGGACATAATGCATATAACAGTTGTAGACTTTTAGTAAGGTATGAATGCAAGAGTTTCTAGCGAAAAAAGAACATAAATAATATTTAATAAAGATGCTAAAAGTTTTGCAAATAAACTGTTTAAGTTAACGAGTACTATATTGACATTTACGCCTTCTACTTCTCTGACGCTGAGTAGATGTTTTTAAAGCATCAAATCAATTCTACTTTTGCCTGTAAATGTGTGAGCAAACTTAAAAGCACAGATATCTGAATAAGGAAACAGGATATTTACCCGTCATAGGCATATACTCATCCAATTTATTATTCACCCTGAGAAGGTTTCCTCCAGGATATTTCTTCTTTACTATGTTTTCTACAGAAAAAATTATTTTTATTCCAACTTTTAGCTACAAACTAAACCAAAAGTTGTACATGCTTTCACCAATATTTGTTCTTCGGAAACTTTTCCATTCCTCCATTTACGACGACGAAGAAGCTTAGATTTTCAACAATGAGTGAAATGGAGAGCCCTCAACTATTTGTAAGTGTGTGTGTAAGTTACTGTTACAGTTACCAACTATAACTAACAATATACGCATAATAATTAGAGGCGTATGTTTTTGTGTAAGGGAAATCTGCCAGAGGATGTGCTCCGAATGCCAGTTTTTTCCTTCTTTTAGAATTCAGAGCCTATCTCTGTCCACTTTTTTAACTTGATCTGCTAGATCTTCTTACTTTGGATTTTATCCCAAGTGGGTTGATGGTTGCAGATTGTGCTAACTGGATAGATTTCTGCGCTAAAATTGGGTCGGTTTGTAGAACTTTTTTTTATTTTTGCTTTACTTTCTATGAACAAACAAACATACGAACGCCGGGACGGACAGCCCATGCCCAACCAAGTGAAACAGGGAAATAGTGGCAGAGAAAGTTTCTTTTTTACTCGTTTAGCTCGTTTAGCTAGATAGATATTATTCCCAACAGTGAAAGTCTTCTCCACCGAAGGAGAAAGTGGACTTTTTGATTGAGAAAATTTTTCTTTAGTTTGTTTTTCATTACCTATACAGTTCTTACTTTAGCAGATTTCTAGTTGTTGGGAAATGTCGAAGATCAAACAGACCGTTTATAAAAGTTAGCCGGTGTATACGTGTAGTAGGAGTAGTTGTAGAAATGTGGAGAATGAGGTTGGAATTTTTTTGATTTGTGTTGTTTTACTGAAGTATGAAGGCTTTTGTTTTTGGGTCTTACAGGGAGGCAATTAAAGTTTCGATAAGATCTAGAAAGTTAGAGCTGCCTAATTACAAATCGAATTTTGTTCAAAAGTTTTACTAGGATTTTTAGCAAGTTCATAAGTTTGGGAGGCACGGATAAATAACGTAACGTATAAAAGATGCTTAGGAATAGGATAGCTCTGCAGTTGTCAGTTAGTATTGGCTAGTTGTAATCATGAGTTGTTGGCCACATTGGCACATTAAATTCTAACAAGCAAAACCAGTGTAAAATTCCATTAGATCGTGGGAAAAATCATGAACAGTCTACAGTATATAAGAGGCTGTTCTGAAAACTTTATTTATTGGCATTGCTTAAGTTTTACTTTTGATATTTAATAAAATGCCCACATTGTATCTTATCTATATTTAATGGAGTTTGTCGAATTCAAAACTGGATTCTGAGTTCAGGGTCACTTTTTTGCTAAGGAACTAATTACAAAAATACAAACTGTGGATATATTGCTTTTTATCATCACAGAACATCGTGTTGTCTATTAAAGTTAGAAGTTATTGGATAGTGGAAGAATGTGAGATAGAATTTCGAATTCGAAACACGATCCATTCCTCATTCCATCTATCCATGCATTCGTCCATCCTATGCCCATCCCAATCCTTGTGTTGTGTGATCGATCTTATTCCCATAAATATAAAACGGAAAAACCTTGTCCTGGTTTCTGTTCTGCTTTGTAAATATTTGTCCTACGAGGCAAAAGCTAGAACGTAGTAGTCCTCAAAATTAAAGACAAAATCTTAATACTACTACTGCTACTACTACTACTGCTACTACTTGAATGTACTGTCGGTTGATTCCTTTTCATTGTCTTTTGTTCTAGACTTTGAACATTATATACATATCCGTTGAAAACATGATTTATTACCTCGTTATTGATATCGAGTATCATGACCTTAGTACACTTCATTACATCATTACTAGGTGTTTAGTTCCTGTGTTAAAAGTGCAGTTTTGACATCCAGCCAAATTGATGAGGGCTGCAGGGAAATTTATTCCTTATAGATGCCAGAAAACCCCTTTCAAACATGTACAATTTTACCTACACTCCAACCATATGAAATATATCATGCCTTGAACTTGATGTACTAATGCATAGTCTAAAGATTTTGTGAAAACTACAGCTTTTACCTCAAAGATGGTTAAAAAACGGCGAAGGTTACGAAGGAGATACAAATAAGATTACTATTCATGGTTTGCACCGTTTTGTTCCACTATTTCTCAACATTCTGGACCAGTAATGCTACTTTATCACGTAGAACAGAAGTCGGAAAAGAAGAATGAAAATGATTGTACCATCATCTTTCAAAGGGTGCCATTACAAGCATCCTTTCCTCCTCTCTAGCTGCCTATCTCTATCTATGGCCCGTTTATAAAGAAGAGAATAGGACTAGGACGATATGAAATGAAACGTGTCCCAAAAATATTTAGAAGAATAAGAGTTGATGCCACAGCAGTCTTAAAGAGGATGTTTAATCTGCAATAAGTTACTCCCTGTTCCAAGAAAGTACCACCGGATCAAAGAAACTATAGTAAACTAAACTAAGAGACCACAAGAAATTCTGGTTGCTCTACTATCCCTTATGGCTGCACATGACATAGAAACTAAAAGAGTTTTATTTCCGTACGGGAACCCCAAAAACGCCCTTTGTTGTGATAAATTTTATGTACTGCACCAACAGCAGCTTAGTAGAAAGTGCAAGCTTTGGATTAAACCATGATAAAACTTAAGCTAAGGATTCAGCGATTCTGTAAATTGGAGAAAGCACTAAATAGGGAAGTTTAGGCACTTGATTCAACTGAATTAGTGTTAGTTTCTTTACAATCAAGCACCTCCTGACTGAACACAGCAAAGTACACTTGTTACTACAAGGAAAGGATGGAGAGCGATTCGTTATGAATGAGTGTGGAACTTTCAGGCATCGAAGATATGATGTCCTGATGCTTTGGCTGAAGAGGATGAAAGGAGATCGTTAGATCAATATCTAAATTTGTGGACTCATCATCTTCGTGTCTATGGCAGCTCAAGCTGGCAGAGTGTTCTTAGATTTTTACGCTCAAGAGGATAGAAATGCCTAGTAGTAGAAAAAGTAGATCCGCTTTATCTCTTTGTTGAAACAGGATACGGGAAATGTTTTAGTAGTGGTTGGTTGTGATTCGTTATGAATTTGGCTGGTATTTAGACGGGCAGAATAGGAAGGAGAAAGCGATGTACTACTTGTATAACTGTTCATACATGAAGTTCTTTTGTATGAAGCTATTTAGTCGTAGAATCTATGGAAGGCTACTTCGAGGATCCAAGCATCAAAGGTTATAGTGTGCTGGATAAAATTCTGAAGTTATAGTATTTATTTATTATGTTGAGATTCTTTCGTAAACGCTTCCCATTTTTTCGAGATGTGAGGAGTTTTAGTTTCAGAAATAAAAACCTTTAAAATAAATTACTAACATAGTTTTATAGAAATATTCATTTATTTACTGAAATTGGTCTTTGGTCTTAAATTATTCATTTTAACACCGTTATACCTAGAGTGACAGTATTTTCCGCAGTGCATTATGTAGAAAAGATTAGGTACATTGTATTGTAAATATTAGTGAAAGTATATAGCCTGTGACATTAATTATAACTTTCATTCAAACTAATAATAGCAATCTGTACAAAGGGGTAATTTTCTGACAACGTAGAGCGAGATTTTTTCTAGGTCCTCGGGATCTTCCTGGAAATAGCTATTAGAAGTGACTGCAAGTTTTCGCATCGTTTACATTTCTTTTCTGAGCCACTGGACTAGATAAAGCACTTATAAAGTTTAGAACAGTACAACATTGTGCAAAGTACCAAATGGAATCTTCCATTTGTAATGAAACCTTGCAAAAATGCTTGCCACTTACATTTCCTACCTTTTCTGGCTTTTGCTACAAATCAACTTTTAGTTCTGTACGAAACGAAAGAAAATCTTGCTTCCTTCAAATGGATAAACTTTATCTTGTCCTTTACAAAGCTACGTTTACTTGTTTCTTGCTAAATCAATTTACTCGTGTGTCTAGAAACTATAATTGACCAATAAACAACGGTCAGTAGTTGCAATTAAAGGTGATATCACATTCTTAAGACTATTTATTTGTTCCTATTAGTACTTTAACTATATCAAATTGTCTACGTAGGAGGAACTAGAGTAGTATATGTGTTCATGTTTCCTTTCTTTCTACTTGGTCTCCACCAGCTTTGATTTAAAAAACAGTCAGTAAACACAAGCCTCACTTAACTTTCATTGCAATTGGAATGCATTTTCGGTTAAAAGGAGCCTTGCAAATATCTATATTAATATTACAACAACAAAATTCTGACTCTTATCACATTGTTTATGGTCTATTTTTTTCATCCTTCAAACCCCAGTAAAACTGGGCAAATGGAAATGGGTAAAATGGAAATAAACGTTGTATAAAGTACAGGCTCAATAAAAATACAACAAATGTACATTACTTGGAGCCCAAACGATGTTTCCAGACGAGTAAAATAACGAATAAAATTCTCATCATCTTCATATTATTATTTCAAGTTTGTTATACTATGCAAAGGATGATGGAGAGGAAAGAGCAGGAAAATTCGATACATCTCCCCTTCAACCAACAGTAGAAGGAAGGAAAATAATATTAAAAAAATATCCGTTTATGAGGCTGTGAGATGCAATGTTTTCCATCAAAATAGGTTTCGGTGTAATTCTGTCATAAGAGCAGGATTTACTTTACTCATGTTTATGATGATACTTGGAACTAAGGAGACAAGAGGATGGGATAAACTGCAAAGGACTATTGCCTATTATTATTTCGGTAGAATGGAGAAATAACTGGGAAGAAATAATATAGGAAAAATAAGAGACGATTCACACAAAGTAGACAGATTTAAACCGGAAAGTGTCTAGTTTTTCACTCTTTGAAGTTTAGCAAAAGTGGATTTAGGTGTCTCAGATCTGTGCCAGTCGGTACTTCGATAATGCTTCTCCTTCTACTACGAACACTGACTGTTATTACTACTACTGCTACTGAAAGCAAGAGATAATAATATAACATGTTCAAAGCCTACTTTTGTCCTTGGTCCTGGATTTGTATCAAGAATAAAACATGTAGGGCACTCGACTCCGTGATAGAGTACTCTTTGAACACATCCAAGTCAGCAATGTGTTCAGTGGGGTGTATGCTTTGTATAATTTTTTTTTAATAAAAGAGATGTAACGTAACCACCGTGTCGATCTACCTACTTTCATATAACGTTATGTAGAATACACTTCAGTTATCACTCTTTATTTTTAGCGAAAACCACCCAGTTTTCAATAAAGAATGAATAAGCATTGTACGTAACGTACGTTGTTTGAGCTGGAGAATTTTTTGCGTCAGATTTCCATGATAAATTTCGTGTGTTGAGAATCCTAAAGTAGAAAGTCATCCATCAGCTTTATCCACGTATAGAAAATCATTTTTCTTTGGTCTCTTCGTCGGCCGCTTTTACTCTCAAGGAGCTTTCCCCAAACAAGGGAACTTTATACACTCGATTTGAATACTAGAAAATTCACAGTAACTAGTTTCTGATAATCGTATCCTCATTTATATATATTTAAATTAACTTGATGCAAAAGGCAGAAAGAGAAGAGCAGTAAACTGAGTTATTCACAGTATTCAGACTGTAGAATAAATTAATTCAGTTCCAGCTGTCAGAAATTTCATCCTTGACGAAAAACATATGCTAAGGAAGATTTATAATATAACTGAATTAGGCGAATATGGCACCTTAAAGCCTTGAAGTATTGTCTCGAATAGTGTCCTCCCCCGAATAGTGTGTCACCTTAATTACAATTAATAACCCCATACGCCTCATTTATTTATATGTTAAATTTGACCCTAAAAAAACTGAAAAATTAATTAGTGTCCCGGGACACTATTCGAGACAATACATGTAATTATATTTTAATTAAATACAGAAAGAAGCCTATTTAATATATAGTGTAACTGACACAGAAAGCTTGCCATTTCTATAGACTTAGAGCTTCCACTATGCATAATCCGTGCAAACTTTCCAGTTTGTTTGAATCTGGCTCAGCAGGAAGAAAGTTGATTACATCAAGTGTCAGCTTGTCTCTTCTGGTGGGGTTGTCACCCTTCGTTTAACCCCGGCGAGGAAAGTAGGGGATCGATATGTGGACTTATTTTCTGCATACAAGATTAATTCAGCCCATCTACGTGACGAGACATTTTTAGAGGACATTTATTCTCTTAGTACATTCTTTAAACTTTGATACTTCTTTGGGTTTACGATCTTGTAAATCGCAAATTGAATCTAGGTTCCATGCGTATATACCCAATTTATGAGAATGTAAGATGGATTCGTTTGCTTGCTTGCTTTGGGTGGGTTGTGTTGTAGAACTGGAACATTGCTGCATGATGATTCTTGTTTGTCTTAAACTTTTACCGATTTCTTGCAGCATTTGATTAAAGACCAGAATAAATCTCTTTTCTTGCTTACACCTACTTTGAATTGCATTGTTCCCGTTTCTTAGGATTCTTGTAACATAAGAATCCAAACATAACATCTCTCCCCTTATGGTCTATAACCTGCCAAGTGTCAGACTAAAGTTACTCCTGAGATAACTGGATCATAAATATCAGGATTATTGTTTTTTTCTAACACTGTATCTCATTTTATTTCTTCATCTATCTACCAAGTATAGTTTTAGCATTGTTACAGCAATTTGGTTGGATTATCCTTTTTAAAGTAACCATTCCATCCACTTAAACTAACCAGTAAAAGTGCATTGCTTATGTTTACTATCAGAGGGCAACAAATCTTATTATATTGCCAAAACTCTATTGTAACTCTTCAAGTGATGGAAAGAATTTATACGACGTTTTTATTTCATGGAAAGCATAAACCTTTCTCCAGAATTGTTAATGATACGATACCAATAAGTATCTTCGACTTTATTTTATGAATATCCCATTATTAATGTTTTTCCTTTCTGTTGATAATGATAGGCGATAGAAAAAGAATAAAATAGATGAGAAGTTAAGACTATATCTTGCAAGTTGTAAGCTCATAATCCTCTTAGATAGAAGACTAACTAGAAAAGTAAAATAATAAATGGCATCTCATTCGAGAAATGCTTTCATGGATAATGCCTTTATATAGTAATACTACTGTTAGCTAGTACTAAATTTAACTCTTGGATTCAACAAGTCACAGGGGGTTCTCGTTCTCCGATAAGAGATCTTAGGAAGCCAACCTTTTTGATACACAATAGAAGTTCTACTTTCAATAGAATGTACCTTCTCCCTGCATGGATATAGAAGATGTAAACTATAAAGCTATACATTTATGTAGACAAGAGATTGGCCATTTTCTACTGTGGTTAAAACACAGGTTGAAGTTCATAAAGTTTGATCCAAGTTCAAGTAAAGGAAAGGGGTGTTCAAAAAGGAATTGAAATAAAACAGCGTAAACAGTCTAATAATAAAACCAGTTGCTCATTTTCATTCAAATACATTTCAAAACTAGTAAATAAAATGGACTGGAAAGTTTCCTTTCCAAGACGTATGTCAAGCGTACAATCGTACTGTTATGCAAATAAATTATACTAGTGGTTGGTAGTTGATTTGATGGAAGAGCAAATTTTAAGAAGTAAAACTTTTCCTTTGTCGTAATATTATTGAGTTAGTTTAAGATTTTCTCTGTACAATACACTAACTCTTGAACTTCTAAGCAAATAGGTAGTGGGGATAGGTCTGTCTAGTTTTGCATATTTTCCTTTATAAATAAAGTTCGACATAAGTAGGATTTATAGTTTGATTTGGACTTTGGTAATGTTATCAAGCATGAGATGAGAAACGGGTTATACAACTTAGCAATTGCGATTGCTTGAGTTTAGAAGCTCTGTCATTTAATTACTACTTTGGAGTGGATGAACCTGCCTATTAACCACATTTTGAGTTTATAAATTGTTTTTCAAAGCATCAGTAATTCGATAAAGTTTTAAATAATGCAGTAACGAAATGGAACTCTCGTCTTAATGTTATTCTCTTTAGTTTTCAAACTTTAGATTAATTAATCTATTATTGAAGTAGAGAGAAAGTGTGGGGGTTTGGTAAATTAAGTGGTACAAGAATTGGAATCGATTAGCTCTCAACCCTATCTCCTGGCTAATCGCAATTTCCTCTTGCAGTTTCTACAATGAATGCCTGAGAGACTGGGACTGTTGCTATTCGATTACCTTATTAAGGTTTGGTGTGCTACTTACTTACTGACTTAAGTTATCCTGAATGCATCAGTTAAAATGCATAAGAAAGTAGGATATAGCTCTTTGTAGTGAAGCACCGCCACTTCCTCGCTTCTCTGTAATATTTTAGCTGGAGGAAACAGCGTTCAGATTTATCAAAGGGAAACTTTCCCTTCTGCTGTCATTAAGTTCTGACTCAAGAACTCGATGGAGAAGGTTGCAAGAGTAGACTAAAGCTGGATGGAAGGGAAATGGAAGGGAAGTAGGTAATGTTCTAGTCAAAGATGGGATAATTCAATCTTTAACCCAAAAGAAGCAATAAAAGCTATTTAGCCGAGGTTGTTAGAAGGTAGAGAGAATGGTTCATAGTTAAAGCTCATTTGTTGTCTCTTTAATCTTTAGAATTTTTACTAGATTCCCCATAGATAAATTTCTTACAGTTAGTAATTCTGGATAAAATGATACAACCCCAAAAGTATGAGCATATCTAATTGCTATGATTTGATTTGATTTCAGAAAAATGTATGCTGATTGAGGACATTCTAAAGCAAGACCTTGACCAAATTGACGAAGAAGATGAAGAAGAAAGTGACGATGGAGATGGGGATGAGAAAGAGGAACTTTATGAGGAATTTGACGACGAGGAAGAGGATGATGGTGAAAGTGAAGAGGATGAAGATGATAAGGACAGTGAGAAAGATGCTGGATGCTACATTGAGGAAACTGATGAGACAAATATTATAAAAAATAGCTCAAAAGTCCTGGAACAAAATGCCGTAAAGATATGTTTAAGCAACAAGGACATCAAGACAGTAAATTCCACTCCAAAATCACTAAATCCCGTTACAAACGGAATGGATTTCAAAGACGCTGATTGCGAACAAACAAAAGACAACCTTGAAGAAGAAAATGAAAGCAAATCAAACGCTTTGTCAAATGAATCGCTTCAAATATCCAAGGATATTTGCAGCACAAAAGACAAGGATGACGACGTTTATCTTCCATCTTCGTCATCATCATCCTCACCCGATTCTTCCGATGATGAGGAAGGCTATCTTGAAATAACAAATGGAGATAACGCGTCATCAACTTCCGCATTAAAATTGACACAAGGATATTCATCGGATACCTATCGAAGCATAATACAGGCTGATTTAGCCGAAGAGTCTGATTCCGATGCAACAATCACCAATGAAGTTGATGAAGATGAGTATGAATACGATGAAGACGAAGAGGACGAGTCCTTTGGTGAACAAAGAGCTGTTGGAAATGAAGAGTGTCGGAATCGGGTCGGAGAATACACATCAAATCCTACTCTGGTCATAACCCAAGAGGAAGATAGCCCTAGTCAAGTATTATTAAAAGAGGAATCATACTGTGAGAAAAAGTCTCAACCTCCAGTAGCAATAGAAATAGCTGTAAAAGACGTGAAAGAAGAAGACTTTCAAAACCAGAGCAACCTGTCAAATATACCAGGAGAAGAGCAGCAAAAGGAAGAACTGTCTGAAGGGGGGAATACTACCCGGGTAGTAAGAGTAGAGCATGTAAAAGAAGCAGTAAAAGAGGTAGTAGACCGAGAAAGCAAAGAAAAAGTAACCGATGAAACTACCCGGGTAGTAGTACAAGTGGAAAACAGCCGGGACTCTGGTCTACGAGTAGATGAATGGACTTTCGTCGGGGGTGAAATCGATGAGAAAAAGCTCGTAAGAGGTACAGAGCATGCTCCAAGGGAAATGGGAATATCGACCGAGGATTACCCGGACGGAGAAAGCAATTCACCCGGGTCGGAAAATAATTCAGTCCAACTGAACGATCTTGCCCAATCGGGTCTTCCTTCTCAATCAGTTCCCCAAAAACACAATTTCCACAAGGATCGTCCCATTGTCCAATGCTCTCCTTCAGCACGAGTATTACTACAACTTCCCGCAAAGTCACCCACAACTACAACACTTCCTCCAGAAGTTGTTCGAGTTGACTGGAAGAAAAAGAGTGTCAAGTTTGCGGATCAGTTGGTATCTCCGCCACCTGCTCAAAATAACTTTAGCAATACTTCCGGCAGTAATCCTAGTCCTTGTAGTACTTTAAATAGGAAAGGCGCAGAAGGCTCTAAAGGAAAGTCATTCCAAGGAA
The DNA here is from genome assembly GCA_034682405.1 of Hydroisotoma schaefferi. Classification (NCBI taxonomy): domain Eukaryota; kingdom Metazoa; phylum Arthropoda; class Collembola; order Entomobryomorpha; family Isotomidae; genus Hydroisotoma; species Hydroisotoma schaefferi. The sequence continues at coordinate 8,555 of JAQFZX010000065.1, read as the reverse complement.
GTGGTACGGATGATAGGGAGAGATTTCAAAAAATTTTCCAATCTCCTCCCACTACTTTAGTGGACTCCTCACCCTCTTCCGAATACTTTGTTTTAAAGTTTCTTGCTCAACAACAGCAACGGCAGCTTGACCTTATTGACCTGACTAGTCTTTGGTCTTGTTCTGGAGGCCAGCAGCAAAGCACCCAGGGAGACCTTTCTCCCGGAAATAAGTTAGCTCAGCAGATTTCTGCTGATCATAATTTTTCTGGAAAGGAACTTAGTCAATTTATCGAAGCCAACACGGCGGGATCATACTTTTCTGACAATAATTTCTCCAAAGGGGGAGGTAAGCTTCAATTAGATACTTTCTCTGTGACTTTTTTGCGTGTTTAATTTAAGGAACTTTTTTTGTAAGAAATTGTTATTTCAATGGGAAGAATATGTCGTTTTTTTTGCATTTTCATGATTAAAGATTTTTAGTTTATTCAGAAATGGGAGTTTTCTTGTTTTCCTTCGGGTGAAAGTAACGATAATGAAGTATAAGCGGTGAAGAAGTGAGATTTCAGTCCGAGACCTACATCCTATCTACGTATTGTAGTAATCTAGGGATAGGACTGAAAAGGGGAGAAAGCACGAGGGTTGCTAGTAAAGAATAGAGAAAATTTATTGTATTTGCTCAAGTTATCTCAATCCGCTTTTTGTGACGGGAGTTTGCTTTCTAGAAAGAGTAAATGAGTTGAGTCAATCTTCATTAAGGAATTCTCTGCCTGTCTTTCTTATCATCGGCCAGGTTTTGCGTCTCTTTGCTTGCAATGGTACTATTGCTACTACTGTGTATCTCTGCTCTTATTAGTAGAGGACGGTCTGGTTTACATTATGGGAACATTTTAAGTATAACAAGTAGGTAAATTGTTCTAGGTTTCAACTTGAAACGCAAGTTCATGCTTTACTGACGTAGATACTGGAATTGCTATAGATCTTTGAATGCTGAAAAAGTTAGGCTGGGCTTTCCTACAGTTCCAGTAATTTGGTATCTGGTGCGGATGGCTGGTCGTTTTTGGTAACGGTTTTTTTGTAAACTTCAAAATTTGAATAAGTTCAAAAGGCCAGATTTTAATTACAAACATTTTTCTGAGGGGTAGATTAATGAAAATAGAGTTGTCTTGTTATCTTTGATCGTTTACATTGGGGTTGATAAAGTGGAAGCAATTACTATTTATAATTGCTATGCGATTATAAAATGATCATTAAACTCTACGTTGTCACCAGATCTAGTCTATTTTACATCGCATCTACTAATTTTAATTAGAACGAATGGAAATGAAGATTGGCAATCTGTACGAAAGGAGAAACATCCATGAATCTACTACACAAGTGAAAAGAATTTGTAGGGCAACATTTTGTGTAAAAATCCTTTCTTCATTATCTCCAATCCCAGACTTTTTCCTTTCGTTTAACATTTTACATTGGAAAAGGGCCTTCCGCCCGCTAGTCTCTTTCTATTCACCAGGGAAGTCCTCTCCAGTTTCGCTTATCATGAAGTAGACCAAAGTGTAAAGAAAGTAGCATAATGGACGTTCTAACTACACTGCTACATTAGAGTCTACAGAAACAGTATAAGTGCACAATAGTAAGGATATTATCCTTCTAGTGTGAAGTAGCTTTTGTCCAGGATATAAATACTTATAAAAATAAAACAAGCTGCAAGAAGAGAAACGTATAAAAAATCACTCCTATAATAACAAATAGAAGTAAAAAATACACCAAGAAGCCGTATTATAAAAGTCGAAAGAACAAAAAAATATCTTGATTGAATCCTATTCTTTATAGAATTCTCCATCCGAGAAAAAAAAATAGAACAACGGGAAAGAAAGTGAGAAGAATTCAAGACATAATTTAACCTGAATCCGTCAATTCCACTCAGGTTCACTTGACCGCACACGACCGAAATCCCATATTGTGTTCCTTTATCTTACTTCCCTTTTATAAAATTCTATATCTGGTTGGCGATGGCGATCGAGCCGAGTTAATTTTCTGTCCGGAGCTTCCGTTTTAATATCTTCCATATGAAATGAAGATGAGTGAAGAGGAGAGAAAGTCGATTGATGACTTGCCAAAACAAAGTCTTGTTAACGCAATATCCTGGCTAAGGTCTTGTAGATATTTCCATTTATAACTCGAGTCTGTAGAGTTGATCGATCGAGTCTTGAGTCTCAACATTTCCGTCAAGTCTGTGTTAATTCATCTAATTGTCTTAGCTGGCCCTGTTCATCTGTCATTGTTCCTGGGGTACTGGAATAGTTAAGGCATTTTGAAAGCTAAATTGGAGCACAACTATATACTCGCGTTATTAAGGGAATGTGAATGCCATGATGATTTCCAGATTGGCATTTATAAACAAGTTATGTTCTTGTTCTAGAATCTTATAATAACTTCTGCTCAACAGGATATTATTTAATTGGTTTAATTCATAACTCTTAATACAAAATAGTATGTAGAGTTATGGCTGCGTTAATCTTGGTGTTCCGAGATCCTTGTTTAAGACTGGTAATCAGAATCCAGTTCCAATTGTCATTTTTCAATTGCAAAGCAATTAAAACTAAACCTGCAAATCTTATCAACGCATCCTTGATAGAGCTGAATTGAAAAAGTCCATTAACGTCTTCTTCTTGCTTGATATTTACTGAGTACGTTTATTTCTAGCATAGCTCTATAGGAAGGATCCACCTATCGTTGTCTCGGATATTTAAACTAGACTATACTTTATAAAATTATAGATGAAAATCCAGTAGAAAGTCTCCCGAGGGGCTTACTAAGCTTAGGCAACGTTATCAGCAGCAGCCGAGAGGCTAAACCTACACAGTTTTTGACAGAGAAGCAAGAGATCGACGAACAGGAAATTTAATATCTTTACCCAAAATCATCCAGACTCAAGACACACTTCAATCCGTTATTTACTGGCGTATTGAAGCCATCTACTTTTTACTAAACTAAATTGCTTCCATTTATGCAGTCAGTCTTTTCCTACTACTGTCGGGATTGGATAAAATTGCAAGGCAGTAGTAGTGACATTAGTAACAGTAATAGTACCTTAATAGTTGTTACAAAATAGTAGAGAATGTGAAGTGAATCTGGCTTATTTTATTTTAGGCAGGTTTAAGTTTAATTTGTCGACATAGACAACTGTGCATTCGATTTTCTCCGAAAAACATTTGCTCTTAGCCGGTTAGAAACTCGACTCGAAACTGCTTTCCACGAAGATACATAAACCCTGAATACAAGTACTGGCAAGTAGTAGTATATCCATGGTAGGAAGCTTTAGGTAGCTTTAGATTATATATGTGAGTAAAGTTAAACAAGAAAGAGGATTGAGGAAACGAGATCAAGATGAAGGAGGAATTTTGGAAGGTTTTATATTTTCTCTTCCTACTTTATAGTTAGAGGTGAAATATCGGATTGCAATAACGTTCCTTAGTTCCTACTCACGAGAAAGGAGATTCTTGGTCCGGGATACTATTTCTGAAAAATGTGATTATTACTAAGCGGAATTTTCGATCGCAGATAGTTAGCGAAACATACTTAACTTTGTTTCTTACTTCCAAGACGCATATTAAAACTCGGAGATTCAGTAGAGTAGACTTTATCCATCCAATGCCAAAATATTCAATTCTATGCTTTTCAAAGAATAATAAACACATTTAGGTGAAAGTGAAAAGGCTGGTATGGTACGTAAGTAAGATTACCTACCCGAACGCGTGTCCACCCTTGAGGTTATTTCCCCCCTTGTCTACCATACAGGTTTACGTATTTTTTTCAGACACGTACCTCCATCAAGTTAACGAATACATTGGATAAACTAGCAACTACTAGTCTACTACAAGGCCTTCTGGCCAGTATCCAAGTTAAAGACGACCTAACTATCTACTTCCTCCTTCCGAGGTACCTTCAGACGGTGAACAAGCTGAGAAATTTGCCACGGGGAAATAAAATCCCGGGAGATATTTACCTGTCTATAGTAGGTACCAACTACGTAGGAATTGGCTAGGCAGAAGTTACTGCAAAAAATACCTACTAAGCCAAAGCAACATAAAACCTTCACTAAAGCCATACATAGCCAAGTTACACATCTCTAACCACAGCTAGATTTTTGAATGCTTTCTTCCATGACTGAGGTAACTGCTTAGGTGTGAGACCTCTTTTTAAGAAATGTTTTACTAAATAGAAATTCGGTAAGCCTCTGCTGTTACGGCACAAATCATTTCACGAGTTTTAATTTACACCTTTTAACACATAACAATAATATTTACTAGAAAAATACCAATCGCTAAATACTGAGAGTGTCTGAGTCAAAATGGAAAGAAAGTCAAGGGACGTACCCATGCCCGTGGGGTGGATGCGTTTTCAGAAGCAAGTATCAACTAAAGTGTATTAAGTAGACAGATATACCTAACGACCCTTAGAGCTTCTTTATTCCTTCTTTGCATTCATTAAAATGTTAAAATATTTATCGTTTATAACTTGAAGGGTTTGCAGTAAGGATTGGATTTCATTCGTATTATTTTACAGGAGGCTATTTTAAAGTACGTTTTTTATTTGAATTCATTTTATTTATACTTGGTTTCTTGAGCAGGTTTTATGTAATCCTATTTCAACCTTTAACTTTAGCCCATTGAAATAGTTCATGGTGAAAGGACAGGTTTCTGTAACTCACCAGACTGTTATGTTGGGTAAAAGTACGATAAAGAAAGTACAAAACCGTGTACTAACTTTGGGTATAGAAATATTTCAACGTTTACTTAATAGAGCTAGGTAAAATAGTATATTATGTTTGCAGTCGCAGTATAACTATTCCACGAACCATCTATTCCTGCTGCTACACAAACATAATAAATACGTAATGCTATAAAAATGAATGCACCTAAAAAGGAGCAGCGGGTTGGGTTAAGATACTAGAAGTTATTGAAGTTGGGATAGATTGAGGTCGAGAAAAAATCATAAATAAAAATACAGAGACACTTACCACGACGAGTCAACTGAAGAGACAGGCGTAGGGTTTTCTCCAAGAAAAATACCACCACCAGAAGATCTTTTTATTTATAGAATCCCCTATTACTACGACTTCAAGTAGTACTTTATGTTGTGTTACCAATATGTTACTGCGTAGTACTACTGCGTAGTATTTTACGGGTTTTTATGTGTGTCGAGTAGGCTGTATATACTTCTACCGCATAGAATTGACTGTTGACTCTGTATAGAAAGTAAAAACAACCTTGCCATGAATGAGGTTGATGTTATATTCTGTAGTTTCGACGAAGAGGATTGTAGCCTAAAATACTACTCTTGAATTGATGCTTTCTCCTCAAGACGTTTTTTTTAACCAGACGGATGGACGGATGGGGTTGGCGATAAATATTTTAACACCTTCTTCCTCCGTCTATTGTTGGCAGTCTTATGTGTACTAACATTGAGCTAAGTAATATGAAATATATTGATATATATCTGCGAACCTAAGAGACGTGGGAGTAGTAGTCGTGATATTTATCATCATCTATCCACTTCAGCAAAAGTTCTACTCTGGGCTTTTGAAGATGTTTGTGTATGTTCAGTCAGTGAAAGGTAGAGTCGTAGTTTAGCTCTGAGGACGTTTTGAGCTCGTAAGAAGGCTTAGCAGATCTTTGGAGATTTAGATCGGTTGTTTTGTTAACTTTGATGTTAGCTGGTTGTAAGGTGCAGAGTGCAGACAGGTATGGTCTACTAGTGTTGTGTAAAAATAAGTGTTTTGATGGCTCCAGAAATGCCAAATTATGTATTATAGAACTTTCGAAAAACAAAAGTCAAGTTTCTTCAAGGTAAGTTATTGTCTGTAGTTGCAGTCTGCGGGAAACACTGAGTAGGGTTAATCGGTCAAGAAAATGTTCAGATTTTTCGAAACTTGACTACAGTATCAAAGCGTATATTTACTCTGGTAGAGTTATTGCAAATATAAATGGACCACCAAACCAACCCTCAGCCGAGTTTTTCAAAGCTACTGTAAACGTAAAGTATACTTTCACTACTAGATTGTATGTATACGTATGTATAGAGTTATGTGAAGAGAATTTCAAGTAGATTTTTACTCCTAGAAATGGGCTTGAGATTGATGAAAAGGAGTTCAATAGTTTATCCACTTGGGGCTGCCTAGTTGGCAAAATAATGACTTGAGTCTGTCTGCTCTGTTGGTTATTGAATGGAATGAAAGCTAAAACTAAATCCCTTATCCCTTCAAATCTTACGCATAGCAATGCGTGCAATCCGTCCTTATAAGATTTAATGTCTTAAGTGTAGCACTTTTTCTTCTTGAGTTTCATTTTGAAAACACGTTTCAAGAAGCTGGTGAAGTGGGATCCATTATAGAAACCTCTAATGGGTGTGATTAAAAAGTGTCTAGAATAACACACGATATGCTGGGAAGGTGTTGTTTAATCACTTTATAAGAATGGATTCTTCTCCAAGGACCATTATTAGTTATCTTTTTAAGTAATGGATTGCTATACACAGCAGCAATTGCTATAAAAACTAAAGTTATGCTATTAGTAAGAGGCCTAGTAGGTGAAAGTCAAATAAATAGGGGGACAAAATGATAAATAGCTCCTTTATCTCGATAATTTTAGGGTACAACCAGTCGGTGACAGTACTGTTGGATTGTAGAATAAAAACATTAAAAAAATAGATTATCAAGCAGGAAAGTTTTTTCATCTTTTACAAAATAAATACAGGTTTTACTAAGAAAGGCAATAGTATAAACTGCGTGGCTACTTGGCCATTGCATTATTTATCCGCCTAACTTCAGTATTGGGAAACGGAAGTTACAATAATGTAGTTGGTTAATTTACGAGATGTATCACTCTTACCATGCCTCCTTTTTATCCTTTATCATGAGTACTACCCATCCATTCATCTATACATAATTTCACGACATGTAAATGTTTCCTGGTCTGGACTAGTTTTAAATGGAAAAGTTTTAAACACGTTTTCTCCATTGGCCTTCGTTTTATAGTAAGTTAGTAAGTTTCATTTAATGATCCAGGTGGGTGTTCTTTCTTGTTAAGTAAGTTTTACTATTAGTTACTAAGCAAGCACAACTACTTGCAGTTATGTACCATGCATGCAGTAAGACTCGAACTGCAATGTTCAAAAAGTTTGGGTGGATTAAGGTTAAAAATGGATTCAAAACTTCTCTAACAGCATAAGCATGGCAGGGCAAGCTGTTCTGTAAAAAATAAGGAGTAAAAGTTTTTTCTTATTCTTTGCACGAATTTCTACTCAACATGCTCCAGTCTCTGCATCAGCACCAACCAGTAGTCAGGCAGTTGTAGTAGTGACACACTAGACCAAATCCTAAACTTACCTATTTCCCAACACAAATAAGTTACATACTTTGTAGATTGTAGGCTTAAACTTTCTCTTCAAATGCGTATGTTCCAACAGAACAGAACACATCATACCTACAGAGTTATGATAATTAATATGCCTTGACCTCATTCTTCCGCCCCCCGTACCTTGTAGTAAAGATGAGGTAAAAACGTATAGATGTACTTGATATAGGTAAATTACATTTCTTAATTACACCTTGTCACTTCTGTTCTTGGAGGACGTAAGCGGCTTAAATTGCAAGCTTTGGTTAAGAAAAGTAACTGTGGGCTTCCTCTCGGTAAAATGTTTCTCTACCTTGGGATTTCCTTTTGAGGATTTCTTGTACGGTTTCACTTTGCTAGTAAAATCTAAGGATTACTTTAGGAAACCTTTTGTAAAAGTTGGCATCGTTTTACCAACTTCCATGAAAGTAGACAGGATTTACGAATATTGCGTCGTGTAGATTTCACATTTTTAAAGGAAGGAGTTCTGGTAGAAGAAAATGTATTTTACAGTGACAATTGAGGCTTAGAAACTAGAATCTTTACGCAGATATTTAAGTTTAATTAGCTGAAATTAGTATATAGTAAAGAGCAGAATGGGTTGCACGTGAGAACTTTTTAAGTTACTCTGAAGTGCCTACTTTCAACCAACATATATAATGCTGCATTGATATCATTGAAACTGATAAAAACTTTCGACACCAATATTTTCATCCATCTGTATACCAATGTAATTTTTTTTAATACCCATAAAACTGCACGTTACCAAACTAACATTTTCCAGGAACTATACATATACAAGCACTTTACTCCATTTTAATTATAAATATTACAACTTCTGGAGCGTGGACGGCGGTGTCTACAGAAGTTATAACCTCCTCCAAGCAGCTATATTAGCCCAGTCAATTGATATAACCTACGGGGTGCTGTACTATACATTTGACTCAATCATTGTTCAATCTTTAATTACAATGTAAACTTGTTTACTGCTTATAGATAGTTACTGATTACTTTATCCCTTATCCGTTCCATTTTACAATTGTAACGAAGGCGGCTTCTTTGGTTTCTCCTGTATTTTATGTGGGGGCACAGCCCCCACGCCCTAGTTGGACTGAAGATACAACTGTAGTTACACACAGTTGGAAAGATTACCTATCTAAATCACTGGGCTATCCTGCCT